>PVJX010020730.1:0-32929 GCA_004027295.1 Dolichotis patagonum
ATAAAGTGGAATAGATTTGATCAGTTCATACTTAGTCATGTTTTAAAACATCACATTGAACCTCATTACTATGAACAATCAATACATATTAATAAAATAATTTAGAATGTTTTCATAAAAATACATAAAGAAATGATTATATAATGGGAAAGTTCACAAGGAATGTATAGGAATTATGAAGCAATTTGAAAAAAAAGTAAATTAAATACACATCAAGCTAGAGTAAATAATGTGATTACTGAAAATTAATAACATAATAGACAAATTGAACATCACAATAAATTATATCTAGTGAAAATAAGTTTTTCATACAATGAATAAATACAAGTAGTGTATTTTACTGAAAATGTAAGTGAAGTAAATTCTCTCAGCTTAAGAAAAGCACTTTGTTCCCAAAAGCAAGACATGGATGTATATTCCATAAAAAATATCTTAAACTACACTATTCACAAAATCTAAAAATATAGGCATCAGCCAAACTGAGCCTGTCAAAGGAAAACAGAAACACAGGGGAGTCTGTGATACTGGTATTAAACAAAAATCACTAAAGGTAGCAAAGAAGGACACTCAGAACAGAAAATCCAGAATTAGTAGCAAGAGTGTGACATTTATTAATACATATGGTGCTAAATAACATTATTTCCACAAAAAGTTACACATAAAATATTAAAGTGTATTTGCATTCAAACCACGAGTAGGGAAGCATTGCTATAAGCTTAGAAAGGTGCTTGTTTATAACCTGTGTTATTTATGCACAGCGGTGGGGCTCGGTGCGATTTTTCCATTCATGCACACAGCATGCACTGATCAAATAGTGTCTGTGTTTCTGTGCTTCACTCCACACTTTCCCATGGTTCAGCATTCACAATTTTCTACTTTCAGGTCACCTTGTTTTCAGCTTCCATATACTGGTGAGAACCTGCAGTCCTTATGTTTTGGTGTCCGACTGATTTCATTCAACAGAGTTCCCTGAAGTTTCATCCATTTTCTGCACATGGCAAGATTTTCTTGTTTATGCTTGAGTTGTGCATATATTTAATATTGTGAATATGTACATTTTCTTTATCTCTTTAGTTGTTGATAGGCATCAGGTCTCGTGATCTATCTTAGGTTCTGCAAATTGTGCCACAAAAACATGGAGAAACAAGTGTCTCTGGGGTTCACTGACCCCGTTTCCCTGGACACGTACTCAGAAGCAGGGTAACTGGACCCTATGCAGCGACTATTCTTAGGTTTGTGAGAAGCCTCTATACTGCTCTCCTCATGGGCTGCACTAATTTACCTCCTTACCAGCAATATATGAGCACCTTTTCCACGTCCTAGTCAACTTCTGTTGTGCTTTGCTTTTTAATAACAGCCATTCTAAATGGGTGACTTGATACAGCTTTGGAGTTTGCTTTTCATTTGCTTGATGACTGGGAATGTTAATTATAACCAGCAACAAATCTGCTGAGGAAGAACTCACAAGAGAAATTCTACTCACAATAGTCATTAAAATAAGATGAAATATAATACTGAGAAATAAGCAATGTCAAGGAAGTGAAATGTATCTACAAAGAAAACTACAAAATACTGATGAAAAAAATTCTAAAAATTCCATATTCTTAACTGAGTCACAAATATATAAAGTAAAATGGAAAATTCATGAATTTTTTAAACGAATTTAGTTAGATTTGTTTGAAAAAACATGGAAAAGATAAACCACACAAATGAAAAGATGGTATTATTTTTTACATTTCTTCATAATCTCTTTTGAGAAAATGAATAAAAATTCAGAAGTCCATATAGCCTTCTTCAACTCCCGAGCTAATCCTCAGAAATGAACATCTAAAAACTCCCATGTGAGTTTTCATCTCCACTATATACATGCATGAATATACACCGTGTTTTATGCTATTGGTGTTTTATATAAACAACAACATCCGCATTGTATCACTTTCCCACCAGGTCATGCATATTCATTTAAAAGGAATAATAGAAAAATACTCCCATTTCAATATCAGGCAAACGAAATTCACCAGATGAACAGCAGGAATGTAAAATGTGCTTAATGGTTTTAACTAATCAGCAACAGGGCACCACCCTTTACTCGTCAGATTGCCCAGAATTAAGGTCTTGGTTCACCAAATACTGTCCCAGCTATATTGAAATAGAAACATTTATGCAAAGTTGGTGAAAGCATGAACTGGTAAACATACCTTAGAAAGAATTTTAATATTCATTATACTTACTACATGCATATCTTAGCAAATTTACTTGAAAATATTTCTCTTAGGGACAATCTCGCTTCTGTTCATAAGATACAAAGGTTTGTCCTCAACAGGTATTGTAAAAGTGGAAAAAGAAAATAAATATAACTTTCCTGTAGAATATGCACAGTATTTTTATCCACAGGCAATACTGTAATGAAAAGTCAATAAAAATAATTTATCTATATCAACATAGATGAATATTTAAAACATAGTTAACCCACAAAACAATTTATAAAAGGAGAAAAAGCACATGCTGTCATTAATATAAAAGTAAGTATGAAAAAATCATTGTATATTTGCATGTGATTTACATTTGTGAAAACACACGAAAATAATATAATGCATGTGGACGTCAATTTAAGAATGGTATTTTTCGAGATGTTTTCAGGAAGTAGAAGGTTATATAGGACTCTAATATAAATTTATTTTGTTAAAGTTAAAAAAGAAAAGTGAAACAAAGTCTTACAACTATTAACATCTCATGAAACTCCCTGGAATTATGTTACTTTCTATGTCTTTGAGTGGGATCTGGAGTGGCCAAGGGTCTCACATGCTGAGGATGTCACCCTAATGTCGGCAGCAGCGTTCACAGGAGAGGTTTGGGGGAAGCTTTGTCCTTAACCCTGGATGAAGCCACTGATAGCTTCATTTCTGACAACAGGAGAGGAAGTGAACCCTGAGAATTTGGGAGGAACAGGTCCCTGGACACATGGCCCAGGAGGGCGTATCTAGTTCAGGCCCTGCCCGCCTTGCTCTCTGGCTCCTGGTGGTCAGGAGGTGAGTGGCTGTCCCTGCCACAAGCTCCCAGGGCACTGATCTCATACAGGTCCAGAGTGACGGAGGGAGCTGACCAGACTGACACCTTTGTGAGCCGGATAATCCCTTTCTCCTTCAAGTGGTATTCCCAGGTATTTTGTCACAGCAATGCTGAGCTGATACATGGGGCTTTTCTGTGTACTTGAAAAGTCCCATAATTAGAATATGCAAATTATCTATAATGATGTTTTCCCTAAAACATCATATGTAAAGGTATATTTTTTATTATAGAAATTCTCAGAAAATTAATGCTCGATCAACGGTTACCTAGCATTAACATCCACATAGTGCTGCAAAACTAGAATGCAAGATAGTCCTGCATTTCTGTCTGGTAAGAAGCATATTTTATAAAATCCTGACAAGACTTTGAAAGTGTCCTCTTCAGACTGAGCAATGCCAGAGTTCAGCTTGGTATGGGAATTCCCAGCGTGACAGAGAACTCTTGCCTGTAATTTGTGATGAAAATGTGAGAACAGAGCAAGTTCCTGATTCTTGAAAGTGTCAAAGTGAGAAAATAAAGAAGGTGATTACAGGAGTAGGCTGCAGCTCAGAAGTGACAAACACAATATAATTCTAAAGAAAAATCTACCTGAAACTCAGTGTTCCCTTTACCGTAGTCTCAAAAGTTTCCAAATACCATATCCCCTTGTTAAAAGAAGATCAAAATTATTTCAATGTTAGCCTTGCCAGAAATGTAGCACAGTTCTCCCTGAAGGCAGGGTTTAAATATATTTTTGTGCAAAGTTTAAATATCTTCCTTAATTTGGAAACCCAGGGAGGAGCGTAGTTATGGTTCGAGCTGCTTCAGGAAGCCTGGGAGTTAGCACTGAACCCGGAGTCAGTTTCTTAGGCTACAAACTGACAAATTACAAATGAGAAGCCTGTGACCAAGCCTTTAAATTTTTATTAAAATTAAACATGTGACACTAGTAAAATCTGAGTCAATGGATATCAGGTCCTTTTCATAACCTGTATTTGAATGTTTATGGCTTGAAAATTATTACATTGCCTTTTAGTTGGATTGGGGTGTGTGTGTGTGTGTGTGTGTGTGTGTGTGTGTGGTGTCTGCTGTTGTCCCAGGCTGGTTATTGCTGAAGCAGGCCCAGGCTTTGCTTCCCCATTACTTCCAGGTGGAGGCAGAGTTGCAGAAAGTCATGGACCACTGTGGTTTAAGCGGGTAATAGCAAGTGACTTTGCTTTCCACAGCGGGACATGGTCTAAAACTGTCAGCCTGAGTTTGGGAAACGGATTTCCAGCTTTGTGATTTTGCGTCTTTGTGAATGACGTGGAATAGCTGAAGGTGGGTACCCTCTGACTACCAGTGACCCTGGGAAGAGTTACTCTACAGGCAGGAAGTGGCTTCCTCATTTCAACCCACTGGGACGCATGTCAGGAGTTCATGGATATTCCTGACAGTTGACAGTCATAGTAAGCGTGTGACTGCACAGTAGAGAGTGAGAAGCTTCTGGTAATGTGAGGGCCTGGCAGGAAGTGAGCATGCAGCTTGCCAACTATCTCGAGCTCTGGATTTTCCCTGAAAACTGTCTGAGTAGCCACTTATAATGGGATTTGTGTTAATCTGTGCTGAACTTCTGTAGAGAACTCAAAACATACATGAGTGTATAACTAAAGCTTATGTCCTGAGCTGAACCGTACCTTTGCCCAGATAGTGGAAAGCTGGAAGTGGCTCTGGAAATGGCTCTTCCATCAGCAATGAGGAAAAGACCCAAAGCTGTCACACTAAACTTTCTTGGTCCCGCTACTGACCTAAGCATAGAAGACAAGCAAGAATCCAGAAGTCCAAATAAGCGACCTGCACCTCCAAGAAGAGGCCGTGTATGCAGATCGGGTCGCTTGCATCCGGGAGTAGAAGCAAAGGGTCCACAGAAGGACACATTAGCTGACATTACAAGCCCGGCTCAAGGCTTCCCACAGGCTGCTCTAGCAGGGAGGTGCAGTTGGGAGACACATACACGAGGGGCCCTCACTAAGTCAGTTGCTGGCTCTTTTTCGTACGGCTTTGCTCAAGCCCATGAGAAAGACTGGTGGGGCTGAACACTAGAGAGGACATACACTGTGACATGGGCCCACCGTGGAGTGATGCTTCTGCTGTGGGAAGGTACCAAGCCCTGCTCCCTGGCCTCTGAGTGGAAGAGACAAACACTGCCACCTGCCAGCCAAGGAGGAGACCCCCTTGTGGCTGCTGGAGTGGCAAAGCAGCAAAGCCCAGTCCTCTCTGGGGAAGAGCAGGAAGCTGCTGAGGCCACGATTGTGCACCAGTAACATCAGCTTTCTCCACGCACAGCTGGGGTTGGAACAGGAGCCCCTCTTTGATAAGACACCCCAGGGACCCAGGACAGAAGCTGGCTACCATGAAAAGAGATAAAACACGGAGAAATCCTCAGCTGCAAAGCCCAGCCACGCAGGGATTGCCTATAGCTGGTGCTCACTGGAATGGCAGACAGCCCTGCACCACCAGCCCTGCAAGATTAGAGTAGCAGCAGCCGCAGCCTGTGACTGGAGCACGTGGCAGAGGTTGCTGGGCGGCTTCCTCTGCGGCACAGGTGCGCGGCAGGCGAGGAAAACCTCCAGCTCCCACACACAGCCTCAGCACCAGGCCATGGGGAACCTGAGCGTCTGCAGAGAGCACCAGAGCACTGGAAGTAACCATGGCAACCGCGCATCCTGCCTCCAGGGCAACTTCCGGCAGCGCTGACAACTCACTAACAGCCCCGGAGGAGAAAAACAGAGTCTGTCCCCAAGCATAAGAGCTCATCACACCAGTCTTCACTGCTGGGGAAGGCACTCACTGTTTAACCAAAATGTATGAGAAAAACGGTAAGGCAACAAAAGGAGCTACAGGGGTCAAAAGCTCAAAGGCAACAAAAGGAGCTACAGGGGTCAAAGCTTAGGGGTGACCCATAAGGCGTAAGTATTAGGAAAACTATTTTTAAATCTGCGGGTGATATGTTGGGGAGTCTGGTGGAAAGTGAATACCGTTTATACGAAAGTGGAGGATTTAAATAGAAATAGAAAATAGAATAAAATGGCAAATACAGAAATAACAATTTTTAAAAAGCTGGAGATGAATTTTTTTGTTGGGTTTAACAAGACAATATCACAGAGGAAAATGAGTAAGATAAGAAAATACTTGAAGATAAGAAAATGCAAATTATGCAAATTGAGATAGAGAGCATGGAGGATGAATTAAGAATTGAGCTTCCCTGGGAAGTGAGAAAATGTCAAAGTCTTAAAGATAAGTAATCATTATCTCAGGAGAGAAAAAGTATGCAGAGAAGAAATGTTTGAGAGAAAACACTTTGGAAATTTCCAAAACTAACAAAAACTGTCAAGATACATATGCATAAAGCTAGAGGAAACCCCAAAATTATATGAATAAGTGAAAATAAAAATACCCAAGTCTACACTAGCCAAACTAGAAATAAACAAGGACAAATCATGGATCTTTTAACGCAGCCAGAAAATAATGACAGGAAAACTTTAAAAACACTGCTAGAAAAAACAGCCAGCCTAGGAGTCTGCAGCAAGCTGAAAATGCAGATGAAGTAAAGAATTTTTCAGATAAACAGAAGTAGAAAAATTGATTGTTCACAAATGCATGCTCTAAGAAATTTTCAACAATTTCCTCATGCAAAAGAAATCTGATGTAAAACCACACCACGGCACTTCTCAAAGCATTGAACAGCTTCAGAATTTTTCAAATGATACCAAATTTAATTTTTTTCTTATTTTTCATTCCCCTAAGAATTCTCTATCTAAAGCAAAAATACCAGCCATACGCGTTGAGAGAAATAATATGAAAAAATATATATGACAAAAGTAGAGAAAAGAATGGGAGAAAGGCATTGACAGTGTGTTATTAAGAGTCATAAACATGAAAAATCAATGGTGTGCAGATTTTTAAAACTAGGAGATGATTAAGACATAGAAACAGTAATCAAATGGAGGGAGAAACATAGAACATTACAGGAAATAATCTATAAAGAATCAGAAAAATATTGAACATAGATCCTATAGAAAATAGGGCAAATGTAAAATAATCAGTAAAGTATTGGGTTAAATCATGAGATAAATTGGCACTGGGTTAAATTGGCATTATGTGTATGTGTTTTAAAGGGATCAAACTATAAAAAAGAAAAAGCCTTGGTAGATTAAAATTAGTGTATAACTTAAAAACACATGCTACGCAGACACTTAAAAAGAAACCTCAAATAACTGAAGGGAGAAAGACATCGTATAAGAAGGCTTAAATCCACTGGGCATGGAGGATAATCTAAATATGTCCATTTTTCACTAGACCTTCACAATAGAGAAAGAAAACTGACCAAGAGAAAGGAAAACAGGTAAACTCAAAATTTTATTTGTAGACCTTAGTGGGTTTCTCGTTGTTTTCTCAGTAATTGATTAAAGGAGCGGATAGAGAATCAAAAGATCTAAGGATGCTGTTACACAGCAGGAGCTTGCCGGAAAGTAGGGCTACTCCTGTGGGCAGAGTATTGATCCAGACGGACAGTACTCCATGCCTCTGAACAGCTTCAACAAATTAAAACAACTGAATCATAAGGAAGGCTTTAGCTGACTGACATGCAATTAAAGTAGGATCCAGAATTTTAAAAAATGTGGAAATTCTCAAGTATTTGTCAACCAAACAATGCAGTTCTAAGTAGATCGTTGTATCTAGTCACAAAGTAAAGAGAAAAATTACAAAATTTAATTAATTAAATTAAACTATGAAACTGAATTAATTGAATTAAATTAAAAACAACATCAACATTAGTAGGATGCACTGAAAGAATGATTAAAGGTCAAATTTGAGCATCAAAATTTGTATTAGAAAAGAATGTCTCAACTAATTCTCTAGTTTTCTGCTTCAATGATAAAAAAGTTCAAAATGTTAAAAACAGAAAATGGAATTGTTAAAATATTAATCAATGAAATTGAAAGTAGAAAAACAATAGGAAAATCAATGAAACAAAGATGACACTTTGAAAAGATAATTAAAACTGATAAATTCATGCTGATTCAGGTTAAAGATAAAAAGGAACAGATCAAGAGTATTTCAGTACATCAGGAGTTAACATAGGTCCTAGCCGCAAATGTCAACAGATTAAAATAAAAATATGGTGATGGTTTTTATAAATGAAATGGAATCATATTTTTAGACATAGACTAGCAACTCTCAGAAAACAGTGAACTGAATTGTCCAGTATGTCTTTAAAAATTAACTTTCTAGTTAAAAGTCTTTCTACGAAGAAGAAAACCACAGGCACATAGGGTCAGGCTGTAGATTTTACCAAACATTTAAGAAGGAAGTTCTAGTAATTCTAAACACATTCATAAGAAAATGAAAGAAAAAGAAAGGCTTCTACACTTATTTTATGATGCAGAATTACCTTCATGCTGAAAATAGGGAAAGATGTTACAAAAAGCCTACATGGTAATATCCACTCTAAATACAATTTGCAAAATTCTATCCTATTGCATGATCAAGTTTGGCTCTAAAAATCAATTGATGTAATCACTAATATCAGTGTATTAAAAATAACCAAATATTTCTCTAATAAATTTAATCAAAGCTTCAAATCCTACCATGACAAAAATTATAACTTTTCCTAAACTAGGAATTAAATGAAACTTCTCTAACATAATAAAGGACCTAAGTTTTAAAAACTATGCAGCTAACATCATGCTTTATGGAGAAAGGCTGCATATTTTCTGTCCAGGATAAATCAGAAAGTAGGAATTCCTGCACCCTTAATCAACATCTTTCTAAAGATCTTAACCAGTGTATTATAGATACCGCAAAATCCATATACACTGCAAAATGAGAAATAAAAACATTCTCTCTTTGCAAGTTTCATGATTGTTGATATCAAAGTGCCAAGGAAAGTATTAAAATGCTATGGAAACAACTGAATTTAAGAAGTTATAAAATAAGTGTCCATAGGTGATAATCAATTGCTCATTGCTTTGCTATCCAAATTCCAATGGGGTTTATTGAAGATATATGACAACTTATTTAAGATGTATATTGACTTAGTTACATCTTACTCATGGCTGAGACAAAATACCTGATGACCAAAGTTGGGAAAGGAAAGGTTTATTTCTTACAGTTTTTGGAGGTTTCAGTCCATACTCAGTTGGTTCCAAGGCAGGGTGGCATGGTGGGACCACAGTTCATGGCAGCTGCAGACAGCAATTCAGAAACCAGCAAGAGAAAGAGACATGCCTTCTTCCTGCCATTACATCACATCCTGGCTCCACCCCCTAGGAGGGTGTAGCACTGACACCATCAATCCAAGCGCTAGACAATGAACCAATCACAAATGCACAATGCAAATACATGAGGCCTGGGGGCCACCGACACAAACCATTACATATATATAAAAAAATAGAATAAATAGAACAATATTTCAAAGAATGAATCTAGAGCACTTATAATATCTGATTCTCAGATAATATCATTACAAATCAACCCAAAGTGTTACTGACAATAGGATTACAATTAGTATCACTGGAATAAAGATTAGAATAGAAAAGCAATGATAAATCTATATACTGCACTCCACTGATATTTGATAAAAGTGATAAAGGTGAAAACAAAATGTATTTCAATAAAGTATAGAATATTTCCTTAACTCATCATCTGGCCCAATTGGACATCAATAACTAAAGGCAAGACACAAACAAATAAGAAAACATGACATTCATTCCATATCTTACACAAATGTTGATTTAAGGTAGAACATAGATATAAATGTGAAATATAAAACTATAAAACCTGTGGAAGATAATATAGCTGAAATCTTCATGTAGTATTGGGTGATAATTTCTTATCTCACATCAAAGACATGATTTATACAAGAAATAAAACTCCTGTAGGTCTACAATTATCTCACATATAGAAGTAAATCATAACTGTGTTTCTGTGGACCTGAAATAAAGAACCATAGTATCTATGCTTTGTCCTGTGTAGCTTCATATAATGATGAATGAAAATGTTGATGAGAGAAATCAATAAACAACTACAATGCGAAGCTCTGTTTAGCTGCAGACAAGATGACTTTTAAATTGGTGTGGAATGTTCTAGAAACTGGAAACACATTAGAAAGCTAGAACTGATATGGATAATGTACACTACAATTTTTCAAGATTTATAGCATCAATAACCCAGGGGACATCCATTGTGTAAAAGGCAGCCAGTCAAAGACGTTGGACATCATTAGTCATTGGAAACATGCAAACTAAATCACAATGAAAGAAAGAATAAGAACAAATACAGACAACACCATGTGGTGTGGAGGATGTAAAGCAACATGAGTTCTTTGTCACTGTTTCTAGAAAAGAAAAATGCACAGCCTCTCTGGAAGGCAGTTTGGCAACTTCTTATATAGCTAAGTGTACTCTCATCTATCATCTTAGCAACCCTTCTTGCAGTGTATAGGAATAAAAAGAAACCCACATGTTCTCGTAAGCACTTACCAGGAATGTTTATAGCAGTTTTACTCATAACTGTCAAAATTGGTAACAATGCAACGTTCCATTGACTGGTAAAGAGATAAACAAATTGTAGATTGTGTATTAAATGGAATACTAGTTAAGAATGAAAATGCCGGGAAAAAGACACATTCAGTACAAAACAGATTGTACTAGGTGAAATATCCTAGGTGAAATATTGAATATTCTATGACCTCATTTACATGTACATGACTGTGTTGGCCAGCTTTCTGTCATTATAACAAAATGTCTGAGGTCATCATTTTATAAAGAAAGAAGGTTTATTTTGGCTCTCAGTTTTGGAGGCTTCAGCCCATGATCAGTTGATCCCATTGCACTACGGAAAATAAAGACAGTGTAAAACAGTCCTCAGACAGATCAGCAAAGAAGAAGGAAAATGGTCCTTGCAGAGAGGCAATGGCTAAGTGGTTACCAGTGACAACAAAGGACTGAGGTGACCACATGGTTTTTGGTAGGAAAAAGCACTGCAGAAGGACAAGGGAGATGGAGTCTCTACTCTGGCAATGCACCTGGAAATTATGTGAGGAGGACCCATGGGAATCATCTGCAAATTATAAGAGGGTGTTCTGAGGTAAGCTGTATGTCAACATGGGTGAAATGATGTCTTTTAACAGAGTTAAAAAAACAGTTTTTGTATTCAGTCGAGGATTGCTAAAGCCTAGAGCATATGGCTTTTATAAAATTGCAAAAAAATAATCACACATCACACACACACACACACACACAGACACCCCATTCATACATCCACAAATCAGTGCTATGTTTACACTTGCTATTTTCAAATCTATGCAGATTATTTTTTCCTGAATTGTGGAAATAAAAAAAGTACCTATGACACGCTTCCAGGTTCTTATTTTGTTTTGTGATTCTAAGTGAGATTGCTACTAAACAATGAGATCTCCTGAATGTGTTAGTGTCTCACATGTCTTAAAATAGACAAGCTGGTTTTTGCATGAACCTTTGTGACAATATTGCTTATGTTCCAGTCATTGGGTTTAATCCCTGTCTTGAAAATAATACAATCATACATTCCACCTAACCGAGGAATGTATGCATATTGTTTCCTACCCGGAACTGCGACATGCCTCCTCCACTTCAGTTCTTCACAGTTTAAATGCTGTCCAATATCTTCCCTTCCACTGTTAGCGATGTAGTGCTCACCGCTGGATCAGTCTGACTCCTGCGTGCTGAGTACTTCCTGCGGACCCATAAAGATTCCACCGTCACACTCCGGAACAGGAGTTTCCACTCCAGGACGGAACTTATTCATACCTATTTTTTGCCACACTAGGTTCGCACATCATGCTCTTTCTAGACTGTTAGACATTCTCCAATTACATAACAGATTCTTGTTTTACCTAATCACTTTTAATTTTCCTCTTCTTAGGAAATCAAAGAGGCTGCATGGCCTGGCCGCTCTTGAGAAGCGATGTGGAGTTGATGAGCTGTCCTGGCCCATGAGCTGCGAGTGGAAACGCAGTAAGTCACTGGGAGTGACAGGGACCCCTTGAGAGTCCTCTGCCCTCTCTCTTCCTCCTGCACAATGAGCCTGCAGTTAGATGATGAAGCAGATTGACAAACCACAGGACGGAAAAGCCGGAATTGCTGGCCCACACGGAGAAAGGGCCAGGGGAATAGTGTGACTTGAACTACAGCCATGGCACGAGTGAGAAAGACACCTTTTAGAGTGAAAGCAGAGGAAGTTGAGGTCCGCTTCTCGCCTCAGCTGCTGTGGGTGTTCAGGGTGAAGATCGCGCGTCTCCCTCTGCCTTTCTCACGTAACTGCCGACTTGCCAGTTGCACAGTGACACAGCCCGACTCCTTCCTGCTCGCAGGGCTCCTGAGGGATCCCGGCACGCCCCAGGCCCATGTCACTAAAGCACACCTGCTTTGGCTGCCGAAATCCTCGCCCTCTCCGCTTTGTTCTCATTTCTCTCGCTGAAGTCTTCGCTCTCTTCCAAGCCTCCACGTTTAATGGAATGACTTGGGTTGTTTCATCATGAGGATTGAAGACTAGTTTAGAAAAGAAATGAAGTTCTGCCAGTTGAAATTCTGCTATGAATACCTAAGCAAGGCAGTTGGAGACTGCGTGGCTTTTCCTGTCCTCGGCGTTTCCATAATAAATCTCACCAGCAACTCTCTTAGCCACCTCCAAGTCAGAATGTGAAATGGGTGATACTCACGAGATGGTGCCAGGGGGGACCTTTAAAATGCTGCACAATGAGATTAGTCTTCTAAAATGAAAAAAGATGCATTATTTTTCAATATCATTTTATTTTATACCCCACAATGTATATAAAATTGAAATGCTGAGTTGGAGTGGAGTATGCACATTTCCATATTATTCATGGATTAGTAACCATTTATGGAGATTTCAAATGTTGCTTACATGGGTGCGTCAGACATATATGCATCCTGAAAGAGATATTGAATGATATAATAATAAAATTGTCATACAACAATTCTTTTCTTGTTACTCCATAAGTGCAAATTTTAAGACTATTTTGTGAAACTGAAATATAAAGGTAGAATTTTATTTTTATTGGATAGTAGTCACAATCACTTCCTAACCTACTAAATGGATTTGCACCACTTCTGTACCATGAGATGGAAGTATTTATGTTTTAAAGCTAATAAAATCTTTAATTAGATGGTTTTCTTTGTTATTTGGCTTTTGTCATATTGTAACATTCAAATATTCCTAAGTAATTAACTTGCAAATGAAATTATTTGCACTCTCTGAAAATTTATAAAAATACTTATTGTCTTCAGAATTCTCTCTTCAGTCAAGTTTAATTGAAAATTAGGAAAAGATAATGAAACACCCATACAAGCTGTAGAATTGTGTAGCTCATTGAATTACAATACTGAAAATATACCTTTCAAATATGCCTATCTTATCTTTTACCTATCTGAATGAAAGACTTTTTTAACAAAGTTTTTTTTTCTACCACACACAACCACTTACATACTCCTCTCACTTTTCCATCAAGGCTGATACTTTGCATGGTCATTTTGACTTTTTCAAGTGTTCAAGAATGAACATTTCAAATGTAAATCTTAGCTAAGTGTTGTGATGATTTTTTTCCCCAGCACAATGGAAGGCTGAGGCAGGAGAATCATAACTTGAAATCCAACCTCAAGAAAGGGGAACTTCGAAGAAGGTAGCTCAGTGTGAAAGTTCAGCTTCAATTTCATCAATACAAATAGATATAGACATAGATATTTATCTGTTTCTCTATATATTCAACTCTACTTGCATTTACCTATTTTCACAACTATCAAGATCTTGGAAACTGGAACCACATTTTCTACGTGATTTTGCCTATAGGGCTCCAGGAATCACTTAGGTTTGTGAAATACGATTCACGGACAGGACAGGAAGTAGACCAGGAGATGACCTTCCTCACTTACGGCAGAGACACAAACGCAATAAATGTCATAAAGATGTCTGACTGTGGCTGAGCTTTTCCAGCGATCAGCCAAGCTGCATGTCCCTGTTCTGGGCTGTACAGGGAGAGTTGCTGCCCAGTTCTAAACCTGACTAGCCCCTGTGCCGGGCAGAAATGTGTTTTCATCTTTCTAGCGCTATCTGAAAAGGGAAACCGAAAATTAGAGATCATAGTTTCTGGATTTTTTCTCTCAGATCCTTCCATGGATTTATTATTTCACCTCATGAAACCTCATCTGCATGAAATATTCTTATACCTTGATATACGCGGCACTGCAACTTGAGAACTTTGGTACTCGACACATTATGACATTAACATTTTGTTCCAGTGTGCCTTGATTTTTTGGAGCTTAGTTCACAAGTAGAAGTTCCCTGGGTTGATTGCCTGTGGGGTGCTGTCTTTGGCAGGGGAAATTTGTTTGGTACTTGTCAGTTTTGGAAACTTTGGGAACCAATCAATGACAAGTACTGAGATTCCACTGTGCCTGGATTGTTTTTGTTTCCTGACTTCATTCTGACTCATGTATCCACCCCTATGATTGTCAATGGTTTTCTATTGCTTTCTTGGTGAAGGACAAAATACTGTAATAGATCTGGATCTAGTGACTCACATTTTGGGATTCTACAGGTGCCGACGACCACACAAAGGCCATGAATTCAGTTCAGTTTTCTGAGGTCTGGTGTCAGTCAGCAAGCCCAATCGCCCAGGGCTGAAATCAGTCACTACATTCAAACACCTTTGTTTCCATTTCACCTTTTTGGAGCCCTCCTCACATTGTTAGCACAATTTCCTTATTATTATTCTTCCACTGAGAAAATTTTAGTGATATCCTAATGTCTACAAAAGAAAGGAGTAACACCTTCTTTAAAGTCAAAATCTTGTTCTCTACTGTAGTCACGTATGTTGGATACATGTGAACAAAATTAGGACCGATGATGCTTCTTTAAATCACAGCTATTTCACCAATGGTGTATTCAGGCTGGTACAACTGTGCTGCTCCAAACTGCCTTCAGTCTTCTGTCTACCAACATTTCTATTTGCCAAGAGACTTCTCAAAAGTGCTCTAAGCTTTTCTAATGCTCCCAGTCAAGTGTATGCTCTCCTTGGTTTAATTACTTGTAACATTTTGCTTATAGATAGTATGGTTCTTATTTTGAGGTTTCTGCATTCTCTATTCTTAGCAGAAAACACAAAACAAGAAACAAATTTAACCTTTCAATGTGAAAAAATAACTACTACCAAGACAACAATAAGCATTGTGTTATTGTAGCTCTCCTACTAACCTGTTTTCCAACTCTGATTTATTGTATTTTTTTTAGCTTTTTCTCTTTAAAATTAAAAGAAAAATAATTTGATGCTATGACTAGGGAAAATTTTACAATATAATTTGTCAAAAAGTCAGGTATTTTCAAGCCTATCAAAGATAAAACCTATAATTTGTGTGTTATAATATATGTGTATTTTAGAATAAATATCTGAGGTCTAGAATGTCTAAATGACTCGTTTACATCTTTGCATTGTTAGGGATGGAGTTTTATTTTCATTTATACCTGGACAACAAAATAGTCATAAATTTGTTGACCTAGTAATTTTAATACCTATCAATTGAAGTTTTATAAAAGTTAAAATTTTCCTTTATTTAATGAAATCGTCTCCTGTGGCATTCAGAATAGGTCAGATGGTCTAATTTCTATGAATTGCTGCTTTGTGATCCTGGGGAAGTGTGGTACATAAACATGTGGATGAAATTTCATTAGCTACAAAATTCAGTCCCCACCTTTAGAATAAAGTAGTTGATTCAAACCAATTGCACCAAGCAGTGAAAAGAATCCATTTCTCTTCTGAACACCAAGGAAACAGTAAAGCAAAACTCAGTAAAACTCCTGTAATGGATTCCAACCCTAGCTGTTCTTTATCATCAATCTATACAATCCAAATGAAGGACGTTTATGAGAAAAAGTGAATAAACCATATCCTGAAGGAGCTATCTATACTTGAGATTCTCCAACCAATTTAAAATGACAATTTAATTGAGCATTTTTGCTTCTGAGGTTTAGCAGAGTCAAGCAGTGAGATGACTGTTTTATTCTGCTTTGCTTTTGACTGTGTGGGAAAGGCAAAGGAGGTTTGCTGGGGAGACAGCTTGTATTTCCACAGAAACGCTGACAGGAATAGAATGCGGAGGATAGAAAATTACTAGGCAGGTACTGTACATCCTGTCTGTGAACGAGCTCTTTTTGCTTATTACCCATGAATGTCAGTAGAACTTCTTTCCTATAAAAATCCCAGCGCACAGTCTAGCTACGTTCTGAGATTCAGGTCGGCAAAACAATTGGTAAAATATGAGCGTTAATATTAAATATTTCTATGTATTACTCCCTGCAACTATTTTTGGATCTCGATTTAGTTTTTCTTCTTCAGTTTGAGCATCCAGGTTTAATTTGACCTGTTTCTTTTGTGTGGGGCCACTACAGTCATTCAAAAGAGAGGGACTTCTTTTTCTTGGTGTTCATCATTCTTTTAGGTAACTAACTCAGGTTCTTTTTTTTTTTTTTGACAGATTTAGTTTCTTCATAAAATATACTTTGTTTTACAACTTATGCTACTTCATTCTACCCTAAGAAAAATAGTCTTATATACTATAAAAATAAATTTTAAGGCAAATTTCCCACAGTGGCAAATGTGTTTATGATATGATTTGCAAAATAGCCTTACACTCAGGAATTAACTTTCTTGTTCCTTATGTGATGTAATGACTGACACTTGTATTCTTAGCCACTTAAGAGCAGTTGTTTATAATAAGACAGTGTAGATGATATAAATCCTGTGAAATCTACAGTTGTTTCTCATATTTTGCAGAAGGATACATAAATTTATTTGAAACATTAGAAAAAAATCAGATAAGCCATACAGGAGTATGAAATTGTTATAAAAACTAAAAATATCATTTTTAAAACTTGCCAATGATTTTTGCTGTGATTTATTCCCCTGTAGATATGTGAATGAATGTTTGCGAAAAATGTCAACTACTTTCCTAAGTACCCTCTTGGCTCAGTCAAAATGGAGCAGTGAGTATTGCCATTAAGGAAATACTTTTGTTTAAAAATATGAAAATATATTTTCTTTGCAAGGGTCCTTTGGAATACATTGAATTAAATTTTCCACTATTAAAAAGTATCAAGTTTCCAAATCCAGTGGACAAACACTCCCTTGAGATATTACATGGTGATAACAAAAGTATTTTTAAAGCCCTTAATCAATGCCCTTGACTTCTCTCAGCTGAGTAGAAGACCAGTCAGCATGGTGACCAGCAGATTCATGAGGAAAGAAAACAGACTTTCCTACAATGAAAGAAGATATGATCTTTCCTAAAAATCTAATTCAAGATGTCTCAAAATTTTAAAAAACTAAGTGCAATAAAATTCAGATGTCTGAAACCAGGAGAGAGTAAGTAAAGCTTCCCTTCTCCTGGAGTAAGCTACATGCTTACTCACATAATATGTCCCATTTATTTTGATGAAAGGTTAAAGAGAAGGAGAGAAAGCTGGGGCCAGACACAGGGCAGCCTGAAGCCTTCCGCAGGCCTGGCACTTGAATGAGTGGCAGTGGAAACCAGCCAGTCCTCAGGGGTCTTGTTGGGAGCCTGCCCCAGAGCATGGGGCAGCCAGAGACCAGGGAGGAAGTTGCCAAGGGCAGAGCCTGGGGGCCCAGGTAGCCTTCCAGGGGGTGATTTCTCTGCCACACTAAGGATCTGTGCGTTCTTTGCATTTTGCCTGAAACAACTCCTCCCTGGTCCTGGCAGGGAGCCGACGTTTGGGCACCGCCACACACATGGCACTGCAAGTGACCTGGCGCAGCAGGGGTGCACTAAATGAACGCCAGTTATGGGAGGCCCAAGAGTCTTCTGCCTCCTACACTCCTCCTCGCTCTGAACCAGCGCCAGGGAAATTGTTTCTTATGAGGCTGTTTTTCAGCATACAGTTAATAACTGCTGTCATACAAATACTTCCAGTGATTCCAGAGCTTTTCCTGGGGGTGCAGGTGAGCAGCGAAGCACTTACCTACCATGTGTAAGGTTCTGGGTTCAATCCCCAACAGCTCAGTGAAAATAAAAGAAAATTAAAAATCCACAGCTAACTTACTCACAGTCACTCGCTTTAAAATCTTACCATTCTAGGGAGCTAGAGAGTTAGACAAAAGAGTAGGAAATGTGGAAAAATACAACAGGACATGCAAATGAAAACGTGTTCATTGGAAGGTCCCCTTCCAACTCATCTTTAATATTCTCACTAGAGATCACCGTGGCATCCAGGCTTGACACTTGGTGACTGTGATACAGAAGTCCCTGTCACCTGTTCTACATCTTTGTTGTCCATTTAAACATAGACACATGCATGTGTGTGTGCCATAAATCTGTGGTATCACACAAATATCTATTTTACAGTGGGCATTTTCAGAGTAGAGATAACAATGAGTTAATGTCTTATTGACATCAGATACAAAAGGATACCTGGCTCTATTGTACAAAATGTAGAAGTTACACTTATGAAATAATGTGTTTTAAACTACATAATATCTTTTGCCTACATCTTCTCTGAGTGGCAGCTCGGTCTGTGGGCGTCTAGGCAAGTCTCACACGTTGTTAGAAGATATCAGGGAAAATATGTGTATGTATAAGATATTATGCAAAACAGGGCTTACCACACTAAAGGGTAAAAGTGGGAAAGGAGGAGTAGATTAATTATATGAAAATTTTAATATGCTATTTTGCTTTATATAAAGAAAACAATGCCTTTTGCATACACACAAGCGGGTTTATGCCTGTGTAGATCTATCTTTAGAGCAAAGCATAGCCTAGTGTTTGGAAACTAAAAAACCTTTTATTGCCACCTTTCAGTGAAGATCTAGAAGAAAAAAGCTGAAATTTATTTGGTACGGTCTCCAAATGGTGCTCATTATCATAAATAAGCTAGAAGGAAAATTCCTATTGTCTTCAAGTAAATTTTCACAATTTAAAAATTAAGATAGAAAAAATCTGTCCCTTTTTATTTAATAAATTTCAAGTATAAAGGTGTATATAAAATATTGACCTGTAATATGGTATATATGTTTATGAACTAATATGAAATATACACACAGATGTGTTTAATACTATGTACATTTAATAGATATATAGATAGATACTGTGCATATGTATATACTAGTCTGGGGACACTAAAGTCATCAAATTCCATATAAATAATTTTGTAGTATAAGGGCTACTCTGCTGAATTAGACTCCCATAAAATGCAAAACACATTCCAAGTGTGAAGACAGCCTGAAAACAACACTGGAAACTATGCATTACTTCCCTACAAAGTTTGCGCAGCTCCACTGTAAATAGTTACCTCAAAGTGCACCACAGGGCCATGCGTGTATGTAGGTATTTAGAAAGGAAAACTGTCAGATTTTGGCTGAAACTTAAACAAATGATGATGATAAAGACCTAATTAGTAAAAGTGAAAGGACGTTTTTCACAAAAAATGAAATTAATTAGCAAGGGCCATTAAATAACAAGCCAGAAGTTAGTAAAATAAAGAACACTCATGAGAGAGGGGGAATGGAATTTGATTAGGTCCATAGAATGGGGCAATAAATTCCTCATTAGAGTTAGAAATCTGGCCTAAAATAGGTAAGGACGTCCACAACCCTAGAGAAGAAATACCTGGAAATTTAGTTTCAGCAAAACCAAACACAGTCTGCTCACATTTAACTAATTGGTTTTTAAAGAGAAGCTGCAAATGTATTTCACTTTCAGATTTGTGCATACTGGTTGATAAAATTTTGTTTTCTTTGAAAAAGAAATGTATTCTTTTAATTATATTTTTTATTTTAAAGAGGAAACAAACAATAAAAATAACAGAATTTCAAACAAGAGGAAAGGAGATTAACAATGGTTAATATATTACATATTGTTATCTTCAAAGTAGTTGCTCAGATTACAAGTTATAGGTGTGCAAAACTGATCGAATAATATAAACACAAACTGTTTTTCAAAGGATTAAAAGGAATCAGTAGTGATTCGTGTGCTGGGGTAGAGAGAAGGCCACATTAGGAAGTAAGCCCAGTCTGGGAACCAGTGCCATGCTTTGGCTGTCACCAGACTGGAAAACCTGATGCCAGCCCCTTGCGGCTCAGGCTGGCAAACAAGAAGTTCCAACCTCCCCCCACCCTGCCGTAAGTGACCAGCTTGTTGTGAGAAACCCAGGCTGTGATGATAGCTATGGAGGTGAAATGCAGCCGGATGCCTGTGGTGCTTTGGTGTTTCACTGACATTGCAGGTCTAGGGCCAGTGGTCTGATCATAGGTCCACAGGATAGTGGTACGCAGTATGGCATCTAGGGGGGGATCTGCTTCTGAGGGTTGCAGCCATTGTTGATTCTCTAGGTCTTATTTTTGAAGTCCTGTATAGTTTTCATTGTTTTGTTGGGTAGAGCTTCATTTTCTTTTCTTTGATTATGTCAAATCCATTGGCAGGAGCAGCTATTTCAAGAAATATTATGGTAGCAACTTTGGATTTAATATTGGCTTGTTTTGAGGTCCTTTATTACATTCATTATTTTGTTTTTATTGTTTCTGTTCTATTCTGTTCCATTTGATTTTTACTATGCTCGAAGTTATCTGCACCTATTTTGAAGACATCAAGAGGCATTATGGTAACTATTGTTGATTTCATAATGTTTTGAAGTCCTGTATCTCTTATACTAGTTTGTTTTGATTGGTTTTATTCTGTTTTATCCTCTTTAAAATAAAATAAAGAAAAAAGAAATCAGTAGTATAACTGTATTGGCTATCTTTTGTATACGTATATATGAATATATTTTCTTTCCTTTTTTCCTTTCCTCCTTTTACCCATCCCAATTATTCTTTCATTTTGAGCATTTTTTCCTTTTACAATATCTATTGTAGCATCACAATTTTTATTTATTTGTTTTATTATTATTATTATTATTATTATTTGCAGTACCAGGGATCAAACTCACAACCTCACCTTTGCCAGACAGGTGCTTATGCCACGAGCTAAATCCCCAGTCCAGCAGCACAATTTGTAATAGCTAAATCTTGGAAACAACTTAAATGCCCATCAACCATATAATGGATGAAAAAAGATGTAGTATATTTATATAATAGAGTACTTACTACCCAGCTATAAAGATGGATATACTCGAGCCTTTTATGGGTAAATGGATGCAACTGGAGATCATATTTACAAATGAAATAAATCAGACTCACATGTGTAAACATCATCTTGTCTCCCTAGTGTAAGCAACTGAAAAAGTAAATAAGATCAGAAATACATTCTTTTAAAACTGAAATTAACAATTCAATTTTCAAAAGATCATTGGTAACATCTTAGAAAAGAATCTATAACCAAACACATATTATAAAAATTGTTTCTAGTGAAATGGGTCACAAATTACTGTCACCATCTGAAGGCATGTGAGATATGTTTTTACGTGAAATCTGGGTCTTTAATGATCACTTGAATTAATGGGTTTTTTAAGACATCTTTCTCAAAATCCATAACGAATGCAAGGAAAATCAAGCACAACTCACATGTTCAGTGTTCATAAAAACTCGGAGAAACCATGAGCTGTGAAGCACACGTCAGGGACAGCTTTGGCCCCCCCTTGTGGGAAGGAAAGGTGAAGAGGCTGAGGCCAGCTGCAGCTGTGTTAGAGACAGCGAAAGCCTCGAACAGCAGAGGGTAAAAGCCTGGCGGTGCCGACCCGAAGGAGGATCACACACATTAACCTCTGCTTCCCCCACCACACTGTGTCACCACTGACTAGACTTCACTTGACTGTACTGACAAAAGTCCGCCTTAAGCCAGACACCTGCAATGCACCGACGCACACAAAGCCACTGTGGGAAGAACACAGGAAATTAGAAGCAAAGCAGTTTGGCGATTAAGAATTCCTCCAAACAAGTCTGACTAAAGCACACTGAAATGTAACACGTCAAGCCTTGCTAAATATATCTAAGAAGAATTTAAGGATTAAAGAAAAAGAGATTGCATCAGAAATGCAAAGCAGGAAAAGAAATGAATCAAGAAAATTAATTCAATGAGTTGTTTGAGTTGTTTAAATTTAGGAAAAATTGCAGAAAAAAAAAGCTCATTTCAGAACTGGAGAATAAGATTCCAATGAAAATTTTAAGAACTGGAAACAGAAGCAGAAGGCAAGACAGAAAGGGAAATGCAGAAAGAAAGAATGAGCTAGAAAGAAGGTAGGTGACATGAATATAGAAAGAGGGAATCTCTAACATTCACATAATGGAAGAAACACAAACCCACATTTAAGAGTAGAACAGAGCTAAATAAAAATCTGTCCGCCAAACCAGGTTCATTGTTAATCTGGGGACACTTAATTGGAGTAATAAAGTTGAGACATAGCCCAGGAACACAAACTGGCTTGAATGATATCCTGTACGATAAAATCTAAGAGACATCAAGCAAAAACAATTTAAATTAACAATTTTAGTTTGACATCATCTCCTTCAAGACCAACTTAATATGACGGCAAAAGTAGAACAGTATTTTCAAGGAAACTGGTGGAAGAAGCCATGAGCTACAGCATCGCTATCCTCTAACTTTAAAGCTATTGAAAAGTGTGTTTAATTTGTAATAACTGAAGAGCTACTGTGTGCTCGTACCCTTTCGAGTACCCTGTGAACTGCTGAGCTACCTGCATCCTCCTAAGAAGTTACCAGTGCAAGCGGTAAATATTTCATGTATTTAAATGTCTTCTTTGTGATATTTTCTCATAATTTTCAAACTAATAGCTTTTTAATAAACCTCGATGTTCTCAAAGGTACCACTGAAATATATTTTCCATTATAAATGTCAAAAATGATAACAAGTCTCTTGACAAGTTAATAGCACTTGGGAAATTATATAATCTATTAAAACTTTTTTGTGTGGAGGAGAAATTAATTCTCTTTTGCGGTATTAATTTCTGTTAATTTAAACCTGCACTTATAAAACACTGATCTATTCTTCCTCAACAAAAGGAGCTGTGATCAGGGTCCCCTGTGGATTTTGAGAAAAATTCTCACAGTGTTTTAGCAAACTGTCCTTTCAATGCTATGTTAAATCAACCACTTGAGAAATTCTGTAACTAGAGTAATCACAGTGTAACCTTCAATGTAGAAAGTGTGATTCCACTTTATTAGCACAATTTCTTTAACATCGAGGTGCAATATTTTAATAAGTTGCTTACACTCAAGATAGCAAATACACTTAGGATTAAGGCCCGAGTGTGTTTTAATGGAAGTAAAGAGAGGAGTGAGCTTCTGTACTTGCGGAAGTAGGGCTGTGTTTGTGCACATGTGAATTTCTCAGAGCAGACAGTCTGACTCAGCATGTTTCTGATACACGCAACAATTGTGATGCATTTTCCTGTTCATAAACTCTTGCCTATGTAAAGCAATCAAGCAAATAGACACTTGTCTTATGGTAAAAAAATTTCATTTTGAAATTTGTTTTGAAATTTTTCAAATTATTGGATACCACATTAGATTTATTAATTCTTCGTGTTCTTTTTGTGTTTGCTATAACTTTCTTCATGCTATTTTCCAGTCGTTATTTTTTTCACTTATTTTATTCATTTCCCTGGCAGACAAGCATGAGGATTCTTTCAATAAAATGTGTTACTGGTGTATGTTTCTGATACATAAGGTTAATAGCTTTTGGGATTCATATATATGCATACTGCATCTCAATATTTTATTAAACTGCTCTTGTCCTCTACCTTACCCTCTCCTCAATCATATTTTAATAAGCTAGAATGTGTGAGTATTATTGTATAGTAAAGAAGTCTAATTTAGTAGGAAGAGATGTTGCTTAAATCATTTCTATTTGATTTTAGAGGGTGTGGAGGACGTCCCTGACATTGGATGTTATTCTTTTTTATTCCCAGGTTCAGAGCGAGGTTTCCCATCATCCCAAATGCACGTGGCTAGGAACAGGGTGCAGCCATGCTGGAACACAGGTGCCTGCAGGGTGGGGAGAGGAGCCTGGAACCTAAGCATCCTGAGAAAAAGATGAAACAGTGCTGACTTCAGGTAGGAAAAAAGGTCTGTGATTGATCACAGCAACATCTGGTCAGCCCTTGCCTAATCTCCACCATGAGACATGACATAACCTTTCTCAGGGGGTGGTCTGTATCTATACCTGTTTGATTTATCATTTAGGTGACCTAGCACATCTGCTCCTGAATGAAGGTGAAACTAAGGGGCATCAACAACCCTCAAATCCAAGTCCTCATGACCAACTCCCCAGCTTCCTTGAAAGGCAGAATGTACATGGGCTGTTAAAATATTCTCTTCCGGGCCGGGGATTTAGCTCAGTGGCTTAAGCGCCTGCCTGGCAAGCGTGAGGTCATGAATTCAATCCCCGGTACCAAAAAAAAAAAAAAAAAAAAAATTCTCTTCCACTCTGGCCATGGGCAGTTTGAGCTGAGTGTCACACCAGAATATTTTGTGCCCACTTTACAAAGTATGCCTAACCTAGCACCATAAATATATTTTCTTATGTCAAAAAATTTTTTCCTATAAATTTTATTTATTTTCTTGTACATTTTGTTTATGGTTCGTTTATACTTCATGTGGCATGTTATACTTCATGTGGCTCATTTTTAATCATGAGGATGTGCTATTTGGCTTGTACCAGTCTTTAAAGATACCCAGTCTCTAACTCACTAATTGTTCTATTAGTGCTATATTTTAGACTATCAAGCACATTTATAATGCAGGTATTGTCATAGCTTTGTTCAAGCAAGAAAATTGGGAATCATGTCAATACAGATGGTGAATTAACAGAAAACTATTTCCTCAACTATATTTGGGCAGCCAAGTCTACATTTGTCCCCCTTATCTGATTTCAGGGGGGTTTACTTTGATTTACCACAAGTATGTATATGATGCCAAGAGAAGTGAAGCTGGTGAGTATGCTGTGACTATAAGGAATTTTGTGAATCATATGAAGATGAGATGCTATTTCTGAAATTTTCCCTTTTTCTGCTGCAGGATGGGAGTATGCACTAGAATATTATGTGTGTATGTGTGTGTGTGTGTGTGTGTGTGTGTGTGTGTGTTACCTCTTAGGGAAGAAGGGAAAGTCCTCTTGAGATTAAAGTGCTGCTTCATTAGCAAATTTCTTATAGAAGAGAAAAGAGTTGGGTATGTCTTGTGATGAGGTGTCAGTAGCACATAGGACAAGGCTGGTGTCCTTTTAGCTACAGGACACACACAGAAGAGTGCAATCTAGTCTATATGTAATTCTCCCACAGCTGTGGTGTAGCAAACTTTAGACTGATTCTTGAATGAGGAACTCAGTGGAGGCTTAAAGACAGAGGAATATTGGACCACACAATAAAGCAGTCACTTCATTTCAGTGTGTATGCATGTGGCGCTTCCTGTTCTACTCATATCGATGCTGTCCTATTCTGCATGTGACTGGATACTGAGGACATTTATTACAGATTCCTCAGGTACTGCAAATCTTCTTCCTTGACTCAGCATTCACATTTCAAAAAATGTAGAAACCTTCTTTCTGGACTTGCTTAGTATTGGAAGAGGTTTCCTAGTTTGAATTGAATTGGCTTTACAAAATTCACGTTTGAAGCAAGTTTATATTCATTGATTTCCATGGTTTTGTTTTGTGTATTCCTCATGAAATGCAGGGGCTGTGCTTGGTGAGTTTAGAGCACTGCGTGACCAGATCCTGTGGGCTCTGGCCGTCTTTCCAAACCTCACCTATTACCTTGGTCAGCGTTTTCCTCTGCTGCCATGATCAGAGGTTACACTGCACTCCTCCAGAGGCAAACCACTGATGGGACGAATCACCTTTCCTGTTGTCCAGCTCAGTAGCACTTACTGTGTTGTACTTCATTTGCTATTAGACTCAAATATATATTTGACTCGAATTAATGTTTATTGGCCAATGGATAGATTTTAAAATTTAGGACAACCGTGCATTATTTAAACAAGTTCTTTTTATTTTCCCATTTCCCACTTTAATAGTAGCAATAACAGAAACAACAGCTTAGGAAAGAATGTTCCTCTTCATGTCTCTAAGTACAAGGAGATAATGGATTTTTGAAAATTTTTATTATGAAACCAGTGCTCAGGGACAGTGATGATTCTATTGCCAGCTCATTTCAATGCTCTGCTTTTTAACGCCAGTGTCTCTGAAGAACCCTCAGCACTAAAGTGGAAACATTACAGTAGCTAAGGTGCATTGAGGTAAAGTAATTCAGGCTAAGACGGAGACATCCCATGGGTCTGTGCGGCCCACGCTCAGCTAATAATGCAAACCTTAAAGGAAATGAAAGTGTCCCAGTGAATATGAGGGAAACATATGTTCACCAGTGTGTGACACTAATGGGAAAAGTTAAAGAGATCTATCCAAAAGAGAAGGAACTAAGCATTCCAAACAAAGAAGTGCTTATTGGAGATAAAGCATGTTGAACAGAAAGATGATCATGCTTCTGCTTGATTCGAAAGACAGGCACTAATTGTTGATGCTTACAGTTTGGCCAAGTGACCAGAGGAAACTTCCTGATTAAACATGTGCGAAAGGAAAAATGAACAACTGCCTTACACTAAGAAAGTTATGGAAAGCGTATGTTTAGACTGCAGAGTACTTAGAATCATGGTTTAGTTACCTAGTAATGTCAGCCTGGATAAGATTAACACAGGCCTAAGAAAAGATTGCAGTTTCAATCTTGCATGCCCGGTCACTCAAAATTCAGACCTGAAACTCTGAGGCCTGTGAGCAGTTACTCTGCCTTTTTGTTCCTGTCTCTGTCTCTGTCTTTTCTCTCTCTGTCTCTTCTCTCCCTCCTGTTTCTTTCTTTTTACTTTTTTTTTCCATCAGTGTGACAACATATTTGAAATTCATTTTTACTTCCAGCCTGAAGATTCAGGTTTAACTATAGTTCAAATTGGCTAAAAATGTTATCTTGATCTCGATCTATGTAATTATTTTAGGGTCAAAGTTAAAGTAAAATAGGGGATACAGGAAAATGAAAAGTAGTTTATCATGAGAGCGGGTGGGACTCACTTCCTAGGAAACACCTAAGTGTCAACAGAAACAGCAGTTTCTAGGGAAGAATCTCATCAGAATATAACAGGTCCAGTTTGTGTCTTTTGATTGGAAAACTGAGACAATAGCAATGTAATGGCAACTGGTAATGAAGAATCATTACCAGCAGGTATTGCTTTATTCCTGTCAAGGCCCTGTCTCTCTTTTTCTTATTCACAATCTTTTCCTTGTACTTAACTGCTCACCCTAAGTTATGTTTTCATTCTATTGTATTTTTTGACATTTTTACCTTCATTTTTCTCTTTCTCGGATATCCTGGAGAATTTTTCCTAGTGCTGATCTGGTGACCATGGATTTCTTAAGATGCTCCTTGTTGTGGGAAGACATTACTTCTCCATCAGTTTTGACAGGTAGTTTTGAAAGCTATATAAGCCTTGGTTGGAAGATGTTCTTCCAGGGCTTGAAACATTTTGCTTCAAGTTCTTCTGGCTTTGCATGTTTGTGCTGAAATGTCTGCTGTAATTCTAGTGAGTTTGCCTTAAAAAATGATTCATTGCTTTTCTATAATGACTGTTAACATTCATCCTTGTGCTCAACTTTTGCACAGCACTCTAAAGTGAGTTCCAGGCCTTTGGCCTTTGAATAGATTCTTCGGATCTCCAGCTGGCAGATGGCTGTTTTGTATTCATTCACACCTGACTCTGTAGACGACCACCGTAAGATTATATATATATATATATATATATATATATATATATATATTGTTTTCAATAAAAACTCACTGATACATTAACTAAATACTGACATACAGTCAGTATCTACTAATTGTGACAACTATACCTCAAATAGCAATAGAAAAAAATTCTTACTGGACATTGATACTTAACATCTTCATCTTCATGAGATCTTAGACTACTTCTTAATTCTCTTATTTTGTGAAAAATGGGAAAAGTACCACCCTTTTAGGATTTTCTAAGTATTTAAATGGATTATTCATATATTAAGTTTTTAGGATGATGGCAGTAAGCTCTGCAATTTGTTTGCTATTATTATTACCATTTGTAGGTTTTTAGCCTTGAAGACCTCCGTTCCAGATTTATAATACTTTATGTGTTCCCTTGTCACACTAGTTTTCTTTTTCTCTCTATTATTAACTTGTGTTATTTTGCCATAGCATATTCTATTGTAACAGGATTTGTACTCTGGAAAGCAGTGGATTATACCTCAAACATAAGTTCATGTAAAACAAAAGCACAAAAAATGGGCATCGATAGCTCTGAAAGTTACATGGAACATAAATAAGCAACAAGGCAGAGTTTAAAAATATAGGTGAAATTATTTTGGAAACTTTATCCATTTAACATTATATAGAGATGTATTAATCAACAAGTTGTGTAAGTATCAATCAACAAATTTTCATGACATTAGAAAACTAACACAATTGTTTTAGTAAATAAATCAAAAGCCAAAAACTAAAATTGGTAAACACAGTTAACAACCTTGACTGATTAGATATTGATAGAAAAATATGTACCAGTTAAGTAACATATCTTTCCTCAGCACACATAAAACTTTTAGTTCTTCATGAACTAAAACATAGAAAAAAATTCTAAGAAACTAGAAAAAATAACACAGTAATCCTCTCCCTTGCTCGACATCATTCTCTGTAGTTCTAGGAACTGAAATTATGAAATGGAAAGTTACACAGGTAAATGATTTATTACGTGTAAGCTGCACACCATTTTGAGCAGTATAAAACTCTAAGCCTTCCTATTTAATCCTACATAAGACACAAATTATTTTCTTCTCCCTCTGTGTCCACACTGCCATTAGCTCCTTAGTCCACACCTGGGTTATCAGATTGCCCTGGTGGGGTCACAGAAGGCTGAACACTTGGTCTCACCCTAATTCATCTCAGTTTGTCTTGTCACACAGCCCTGGCTTCACCTCCCAGTCCCACAGGAGAAGGATAAATAAAACACAGTAGATGCACTGAGGGAGAAAACACATTCACATCATTGTTACTGCACTGTAGAGTTCTAATTGTTCTACTTTATTTTTAGTTGTTGTAAACATCAGACTGTGTCTAAATTATAGATTGAACTTTATCATAGGAGCAATGTACATGCAATGTTAAATACTGCCCATAGTTTTAGGTACGCACTGGGGTCTTAGATTCCATGTCCTGCCAGGAAGCATCGACTCAGGTGTAGGAGTAATACAAATAACAAAGAAACTATGGTTAAGTATGTTTTGCACCACAAAGACATAATAATGTGTGAGTCACACAGTGAGAGACAGGAAAATTTATAATAATTTAGAAACACCAACAGTGATGAGAACCAAGCCATTTTTCACAAGGATCCATTTTGCAATAACTGCCATCTTAGGAGTATTAGCCAAACTCCTGCTTTTGTAAAGATAAGCTTCTGTTTCCCCACTTCCTACCACCTTTGCCCAAAGTTACTCCCACCAGAAAGCTGAGCCCACCCAACTGTTGCCTAGATACTCCCAAAAAAGGGTTAGTACCACCCATGATTGCTTAGCTACTGGACTACATCACATGACCTAACTTCCTCATTTCCCCACTCCCTATAAATATGCTGAGCTATCCCTGAATAAATGAGACGATCAGAATCCTGTCTTGTCTTCATTTCTCCTGTCTCTTGTCCTATCTCAGCCACACTCCCCCTCTAGGGTCTTTGTTGACTTACCCACGGGTCGGGACACTGGGGATTGAAGCCAGCTCACACACACTAAGGAGGTGCTCTACTGAGCTGCATTCCTAGGCCTCAAGACTTGTCATGCAGACAAGGTGGCCATTGGAAACAGCATGGATGTAAATGTGAGAAAAGAATAAAGGGTAAAATTTACTTGAGTTTAACATTCAACTGCAGATGTACACAAGAATAGTAGAACAGAGATGATGATCATAATATGGGAAATTCATGAATTTTTGTCCTATTAAATAGGACAACAATAAGGTGTTTTTATAAGACTAGTACAATTCATAACTTCCAACAGAAATAACTAAGAATAGAATGAACAAATGAGAAATCACATGAATTAACAGTAGGATATATTCACATAAACAGCAAAGAGTCCCAAAAAGCATTTTGTCATAATAAATTTTAACATATAAATAAATAATGAGAGAATATATATAATTTAATAGAATTTTAATTAATTAGATAAAAACAAGAAAGCACAAATACTCCATATAAACATGAGTGCAATGGCTAATGTAGTATCATTCCCAAAGGAAACCATGGCCCAATCACTTTGTCAAAGAGATAATTATTCCAATTTTACAGAAAGTTCAGTCAGTGTGGGCAGGCATTTCCTGATCTGTGAACAGAAAGATGACCTCCATCTACCAAAAATTTAAGGATACAGTACAATTTCACGAGGGAAATAGGTGAAAACTCTCCGAGAACATTCATCACATTATATTCAGAATTTATGAAATAATAGTACACATGAATGAGCATTAGAAGACTACCAAGCTGCTGCAAAGTAAATATCTTTAATACATGGTGCTGGAGAATACTGCTGTCCTGGAAACTCATATTCCCAGCCTGGAAAGGAACTACACTAACCGTCACGATAGGTCAGTCTTAGGCAGGTGACTTGTTACACCTGACAAGCAGCTCAGTAGTCTTCTGTCTGTCATAGAACCATGTTTAAGGTAGAAGCTGGCTCCACGGAAGAGGAAACAGTCAATACACTGTAGATGCATCAGGAGCAGGAAATGAGCCTTTGGTACTTTGCGTACTGAGTTTTGGGGTCACTGGAGTCTGAATGTGTCTGTACCCCTGAATTCATATGTTGAACCCTAGTTATCAATCTGATACTGCTTGTAGGTGTTCCCTTTTGTGAAGTGATTAGGTTATGAGGGAAAACCCCTGTGAAAGGGACTAGTGTCCCTAAAAAGGGGACCTCCAGCACAGCCAGACAAAGCACTACCCAAGGACTTGCTAGAAGGCAAGATGGTGCCACTTCTGGGCCAGACAGTATGCTTCCACCTGACACTGAGTCAGTTTTGAGCCTCGACTCACAGCCTCCAGCATAAGAAGCAGTAGACCTGTGTATGTGGTAAATTTGCTGATACTTGGTTGTAGAAGCCTGAGTTTCGTGTTATGCCAGTTTAGTGTCCCATCACCTGAATGATCTTTAAGATATCATGTTAACAAAATAAAGGAGAAAAGTTAAATGAACAACCCCATTGTCCTGTAAAAGTATGCAATAAAATTTAACACTTATTCATGGCATTAAAACTGACAAGTAAATAATATAAAATAAAATAATAAAATAATGAGAAGCCTTATCTCCCTTCAGGGAGCTGTCAGCAAAGTAGTAACATAATTAAGGGTAAAATGTTTGAAAACTTCATTTAGCATCAGGAACAAAGATGAGGCTACTTATTATGTAAGTCCACAGCCATCATAAATATCAAGGAAACATAATATATATTCATATAAAATTATCTATATATATTATATGTATAATTGTGGAGTGATATGGTTGTTTACATGGGAATACTATTTAATATAAAATATTAGAATTGATATGAATGTAAAAGGTGACCTCACAAAAATTATCTGAATTTCTGCATACCAACACAATGGAAAATTATTTAAATGAAATCTTCACTACAATTTGCATAAATACTGAAATCGCCTAGAAAGTATGTATAAGATAGAGCAAGATATTCTTAAATATAATTATACAGAAAACCATTTTAAAGAACTAAAAGAAGTAAAGATCCACCGTGTTCATGGCTAGTAAAATGCAACTCTCATTAAAGTATTAACACTTTATAATCTGATCTAAAATTTATGTGTTAAGACAAAGGGTTCAAAATATACAAAAATACACAACAACTGATGAAGACACCCAGAGAGACTTGTGTACAGTGTGTAAAATATTACTGAGTGTGTATTAACTAAGTGTGTATTACAGAAAGCTTGAGAGAGATACACTGGGAAGGGCAATGGGCACAGACACCCCTTCGTGACCCATCAACACTCCATCTGTTACAGTGGCATTATTGAAATTTAGTGAGAAATTTACTTTCAGCCATATTCACGATTCAAGTGTAGAAAACTAAGTGTTGGAACTAATTTATCGTTGTACCTAGCGTGCTATAAGAGTGCTGTAGATATAAGCCTGGTGTGTTGGTCCATGTGCGTGATCCCAGCACTTGGAAGACTCAGACAGGTGTGTCCTGAGGAAGAGTCCAGCCTGAGCTCCATGGAAAGCATGAGCCTGGCACAGACCATATAGGGAGGTGCTGTGTCAGAACAGAGCAGAGCAACACACACACACAAACACACACACAACCACACACACACACAAACACATGTACACATGCAAACACACACACATGCAAAAACACATGTGAACATGAACACACATGCACACACGTGCAAACACACAAACACACACACATGCAAACACACACACATGCAAACACACACACACACAGAGCGCCATATTTGATTAGTCCTCAGCAAATTATGTGTAAATATGGGATTATATGAAATCAAAATAAGAATGATTTCTTCAAATCATTCCATCTAGTGACATGCCATGGCATCCATGAGTAACCCCAGGACTGAGACTGCTGAGGAAGGGGCAAATTTCCAGCCCTACCTCTGCAAATCAGTGGCCAAGTGAGGTCTTGTCTCAAAACAAAAATTAATAATAATACAAGGGCTGGGGACAAAGCATAGTGTAAAAGCTCAGCCTATACTACTCCAATAAAAGTAGATAAATAAAAA
>PVJX010020731.1:0-32914 GCA_004027295.1 Dolichotis patagonum
AGCAGAACTGTTAACAGTCTCACTGTTTGAATGTCTACTTTACATGTTTTAACTTTGTAATTTGAACAACTATTTCCAAGAAGTCAGTATGTAATTAGTCAAGTAATAATTTCTTAGGTTTTATTGTTGTGCTTTTCCTTTTTTCCTTGGAATACTGTATGGTTGCTACCCTTTATTCTGTTTTATTTTGTTTTGTTTTCCTCTTTAAATAAAATTATAAAAAAAAAACAAAAAGAAGAGGAAATTTGCACCCTGGAGTATATACACAGGCGATGGTGTAGAGACAACGAGAGGCCTTGTGTTATGGTTCTCCTGAAAAATAAGCAAAAGAGGGAGAAACGACATTCATGATGACAAGTGGCACATGAAATCATGCAGGTTGAAAGACTCCACAAGCTCCTGTCTATAAGCTGGAGTCCAGGAAACTGGCGCGTGAACTCATTCTAGCCTGTGTACCAGGCGTACTTGTGGTGTAAGCCCCGGCCACAGCAGGAGGGGAACTATGAATCAGCAGCTAGTGGGGCTGGGAGCCTCTTCAGTCTTCCACCATTTTTCTGTGAGTTCAAGACGGTGGTGGATTGGATGAGACCCCCCCACTGGGGAGGGGCACCTGGATCCAGGTACATGAATTCAAGCGCTAAACTCCTTTAGAAACACCCTCAAAGACACATTCAGAAACAATGTTTACCTGCATAACTGGGCATCCTATGACCCAACTAAACGGACACAAAATTAACCATCATGGGCCTGGAGCAGATCCTTCTCTCACCAACCTCTTAAGGAACCAACCCCACTGTCTTAGTTACTTTTCTCATTGCTGGGACAAGATACCCAACACCCACAAGTTAATGGAGGAAGGGTGGATTTCAGCTTATAGTTTGTAGAGGTGTCAGTTGATAGAGGGGCATCACAGAAGAGGAACAGTTCATGCTTGGCAGGCAAAGGGCGGCAGCAGCAAGTAGCAAGCTTGCCTTCCCTCTCTCCCTTTATGCTCCATACAGGCTGTAAGCCTATTAGCTGGTGCCACCAGTGCCCACGGTGGGGCTTCCATTATCTACTCACACCCTAATGTAACCACCTTTGAAACTCCCCACCTACGTCTGTGTTTGGGGAAGACATCTAGGTCCAAGCCATAACACCCACCAACATGTTAGTCTCATGTCCAGCCTCCAAAACCATGAGAATAAAGTGTCTATCGCTAAAGCCACCCAGTCTGTGGCACTTTGTGATAGTAGCACCAGAAAACAAACATGACCTGTTGTTATTCACACATACAGATGGGAGGGATGGATTGAAAAGTGGCAAAGAGACTGGAAGGCCAGGAAATATGCTTTGGCATCTCCGGTTTTGAGAAAAACACAACAAAACGCTTTCGGTAGTTGGAGGAAGGGTCGTATTACGGAAAGAGAAAGGGCTGTCTTTGAATTCTAGCTCTGCTGCTCCCTCTAGCGGTGCAATCGAGTGAAAGTTGTTTCAATCGGCCTGATACTCTCATTTGTGAATGGAGAATTTAGCTTAGCTACTTCTCTTGATGGCAGCTCCGATGTGAAAATAGGGTGGTGTGTAAACCCACTCTCTCAACATAAAGGGGCTAAGAAAATGGTGACCATCATTATTGTTATGAGGGATGGATGTGTCATGGAGACAAGTGTGCTCAAGACTTACCTTCCGTGCTTCTTGCAGATCTGTGCATGAACCATAGCTTCCTCTCCTGGCATTGTGGAAGCCACCGTGTGAACACCGTCTCACAGCTGCCATAGGAGATATCTGTCCTGGCTCCTGCATGGGATAGGCTTGTCAGGTACATGCAGGGTGCCCAGTTAAGTTCAATTTGTAGATAAATAATTTTTTGCATAAATGCTTTAAAAATTGCACAGGACACTTTCAAACCAAATGTTTTTTCATTGTTTGAAATTCAGTTTTACCTGGGAAACCTGTATTGCTTGCTTATCAAATCTGGTGGTTAGAACTAGGAGACCGCTACTCAAACAATTTTATGTGATTAAATAATCTTCTGTTGGTAAAAACCAGCAAGGACTGAAATGTGTAGTAAGTGTCAAGGGTATTTGTATCAGTTGTATATCAAATAACCACAAAATCTCAGTTGGACACAACAATAAACTTTTTATTTTGGAGAGAAAAAACAGTGATACAGAAATTCAAAACAAGATAATAGATTAACAATGGTTAATATATTATGTATTGTTATTTTCAAACTAGTTGCTCAGATTACAAGATATAGGCATGAAAAATTAAATAGCATAAAAACAAACCATTCTTTTTAATGAACTAGTGGAAATTAGTAGTATAATTAGCTGTCTTGCATATGTGTTTATATATATATATTTTTTTTTTCTTTTCCTTTCCTTCTCTTCTCCTTGCCCCCATCCCAGTTGTTCTTTCCTTTTGAGAAGTTTCTTCCCCTTTCACAATATTTATTGTACATGTTGGCTCTTACTCACTCTTTCAGTTTTTTACACTAGGGATACAATGTTTACACATGTGAGTCTGATTTATTTCATTTATGAGTATGGTCTCAAGTTTCATCCATTTATCTGTAAAAGCCTTGAATTTATCCTTTGCAGCTGAGTAGTACTCCATTGTAAAACAGTACCCATCTTTTTTATCCATTCCTTGGTTGATGGGTATTTGGATTGTTTCCAATATTTAGCTATTATAAATTGTGCTGCAGTAAACGTGGGTCCACATATATTGCTGTGGTATGATGTTTTTGATTCTTCTGAGAAAATATCCAGAAGTGGAACAGTTGGGTCAAATGGATCCTCTAATCTTAGTTTTTTGAGGAATTTCCACACTGATTTCCACAGTGGTTGCACCAGTCTATACTCCCACCAACAGTGAAGAAGTGTTCCTTTTTTCCCACTGCCCTGCTAGCATTTGTTATTGGTTGATTTCTTTTTTTAATTCATAATGTAATTTGTTATTTTTTAATTTAAGAAAAAAAGAAAGAAAAAAGACAAAACAGAAAAAAGGGTAGAGATAATACATAAATTCAAAGAGAAATATCGACACTAGGAAATTACTAGTTGATACATTACATATTGTCTTCTTAGAAATAGTTTTCAAGATGGTTGATTTCTTGATGACAGTCATTCTTTCTGGTGTGAGATAGAATCTCAGTGTTGTTTTAACTTGCATTTCTTGAATTACCAATGATGTTGCACATTTTTTCATATATTTATTTGCCATTCGTATTTCTTTATCTGAGAAGTGTCTATTCATCTTAGCTACCCATTTTTGGATTGGGTCCTTAAATTTGGGGAGCCTAATTTTTTTCCAGTACTTTATATGTTCTAGATAGAAGTCTTTTGTCTGAGGGACAGTTGGCTAAAATTTTCTCCTACTCTGTCGGTTTTCTTTTCACTCTGTGGTGATTTATTTTGATGTGAAAAAGCTTTTAATAAAATAAAATCCCTGTTGTTGATTCTTTGAAGTACATCCCATGCAGTTTGTGTTTTGTTCATGAACTTTCTGCATATCCCTAAAGATTTCTACCTATCTCCAATAGATTTAGTGGTTCTGTTTTAATACTTAGATCTTTGATCCATTTTGACTTCACTTCATGGTGATAGATATGGGTCTAGTTTTAGTCTTCAGCATGTGGAAAGCCAATTTTTACAGCACCACTTATTAAAGAGGCTATCCTTCTTCCAGTGAACATGTTTGGCCCCTTTGTCAAAGGTAAGGTGGCTGAGTGTGTTTGTAGTTGTGTCTGCATCTTCTGATCTGTTCCACTGATCTTCAAGTCTGCCTTTTTTGCCCATACCATGCAGATTTTATCACAGTAGTTGTAGTATAATTTCAAGTTGGGGATTGTGATGCCTCCTGCCTTGCCTTTGTTGCCCAGGATTGCTTTTGCTATTCTAGGTCTCTTCTGTTTCCAAATGAATTTTTGGAATGTTTTCTCTAGATCCGTGAAATATGCTAATGGTATTCTGCTTGAGACTGCATTAAATCTGTGTAACAGTTTTGGGAGTATGACCATTTCTTATCCATGAGTAAGGGATATATTTCTATTTTCTGGTATCTTCTTTGATCTCCTTTTTCAGAGTATTATAATTTTCAATGTATAGATCTTTTACTTTCTTGTTAGATTGATTCCTAAGTATTTTTTGGATGCTATTGTGAAGGGTGTGGTTTCCCTAATTTCTTTCTCAGTGAGTTTGTAATTTGTATACAGGAAGGCTATTGATTTTTGAGTGTTGACTTTGTATCCAGCTACATTACTGAATTTGCTTATTAAATCTAGAAGCCTGGAGTTTTTGAGGTCTTCTATGCAGACTATCATGTCATCTGCAAGTAATGATAGTTTAACTTCTTCCTTTCCTATCCTTACATGCTTTCTCTCTCTTGTCTAATTGATCTGGCTAATGTTTCCAGCATGATATTAAATAGGAGTGGTGATAGTAGACATCCTGTATTGCTCCTTATTTTAGAGTGAAAGTTTTGAGATTTTATCTATTTAGTATAATGTTAGCTGTTGGTTTTCCATAAATGGCTTTTATCAGATTGACATAAAGATCATCTATTCCAATTTTCTGTAAAGTTTTAATCATGAATGAGTATTGGATTTTATGAAAATTTTTTCTGCATCTATTGAGACAATGATGTGATTTTTGTCCTTGACAATGTTGATATGGTGTATTACGTTTATTGATTTGTGTATGTTGAACCATCCCTGCATTGCTGGGATGAATACCTCTTGGTCATGGTGTATAATCTTCTTGATGATTTATTGTATTCTGTTTGCTAGTATTTTACTGAGGATTTTTACATCTGCGTTCATTTGGGAGATTGGCCCGTAGTTCTTTTTTTTGGGTGGGGGTTCTTTCTCTGGTTTTGGTATTAGAGTAATACTTGTCTCCAGGAATGAGTTAGGGAGGACTGCTTACCTTCCAATTTCATGGAAGAGTTTAAGGAGTATTGGCATTACATCCTCTCTAAATTTCTTGTAGAATTAATCCGTGAACCCATCAGTACCTGTGCTTTTCTTTGTTGGTAAGTTTTTAATTATGTTTTCATAATTGAGTTTGAGAATTGCTATTGAGTTATTAAGAATTTTTATATCTTCTTGATTCAACTTTAGCAATTCATACATTTCTAGGGATTTGTCCATTTCTTCTGTGTTTTCCATCCCATGCAAGTAAAGATTTTTGAAGTAGGTATTGATGATCTTCTGAATTTTCACAGGATCTATAATGATTGCACCTTTTTCATTTCTCATTACATGAATTTGAGTTTTTTCTTTGCTTTTTTGATAAAGTTGGCTAGGGATTTGTCAATTTTATTATTGTCTCAAAGAGCCAAATCTCCAGTTCATTAATTCTTTACATTGCTTTCTTGGTCTCCAATGTGTTAATTTTTGCTCCGATCTTTATAATTTTCTCTCTTCTTGGGCTTGACTTGTTCTTTTTCTAGAAGTTTGAGGTGCAGCAGTAGGTTTATTTGTGTACATTCTGTTTTCCTGATACTCCTATCACTGCTATAAATGTCCCTTTGGGGATTGCTTTCATTGTGTTCCACAGGTTTTATATATGTTGTTTAATTTCTTCTTTAATTTCCTTTGTGACCCATTGGTTATTCAGTAGGGGTTATTTAATTTCCACGTGTTTATGGAGCTTTTATGGTTTTTTTGGTCATTAATTTCCAATTTCATTGCACAATGGTCAGATAATATACATGAGATAATTTCAATTCCTTTGCATTTACTTAAGTATATTCTATGGGCTAGTATATGATCTATTTTAGAGAACATTCCATGTGCAGCTGAGAAGACTGTGTAATTTGTTGTTGCATCGAGCACTCTGAAAAAGTCTACCAAGTCCATTTATTCACAGGTTTAGTTCAGTTCTATTATTTCTTTGAGGATTGTTTGTCTAGTTGATCTATCTCCTTGTAACAGTGGGGTATTGAGGTTCCCCACTACAATTATGCTATTTTGCTCATTTGATTTTTCATGTCTATTAATATTGTCTTATATAGTTTGGCATTCCTGTATTTGTTGCATATATATTTATGATTTTTTCCCTAATCAGTATGTGTTGACATTCTTTATCTCTTTTGATCATTCTTGGTTTGAAGTTCACATTGTCTGCAAACAGAATAGCTACCCTTGCTTTTTTCTGCGTTCCTGTTGCAGGAGCTATTATTTTCTATCCTATGACTTTCAGTCTATGATTTTCTTTTTGACTTAAATGTGTTTCTTTTGGTTGGTGTATTGAGTCCACTTACATTAATGATTATAATGTATATGTATTGGCTTATCTTTGTCATGTTATTTTCCCACTGTTGGTTCCCTGCTTTTTCTCTCTGTTTAATTGCTTGTCCTGCCTGGTGAGTTCTTTCTGATGTTGTCCTTGGAATTGTGGTCATTACTATCTCTGTCTAGAATATCTTTCAGTTTTCTTTGTAGGTTTGACTTGGTGGGCATGTATTTCTTCAGTTGTTCTTTGTCATGGAAGTATCTTATTTCTCCATTAATTTTGAAAGATAGTTTTGTAGGGTACTTTAATCTGGGTTTGAAGTTGTTTTCTTTCAGGACTTGAAATACTTCACTCCAAGGTCTTCTTGACTTGAGGGTCTATGTTGAGAAGTCTGTGGTGATTCTGATGGGTTTTCTTTTATAGGTTATCTGGTTTTTTTTTTCTCTAATAGCTTTTAATATTCTGTTCTTGTGCTACAGTTCTGGGATCTTGATTATCATATGTCTGGGTATGTATGTATTTTGGTCATGGGTAATTGGAGTTCTATATGCCTCACTTATCTGTATGTCAGATTTTGTTCTCATGTTTGGAAAATTTTCTATTATTTCTACAAATCATCTTTTTATGTCATTTGTGTTGACCCTGCTTTTTCATTGACAGCTATGAGTCTTATATTGTTTTTCTTTTTATCACCTTGCAGCTGTTGAATTGTTATTTCTTGATCCCTTATTTTTAAGAGATCGTTCCTTTTGTGATTGCTAGCTATATCCTGCCTTCAGGGTCTAAAAGTCTATCTTTTAGAGCAATTTTGACAGCTTTCAATGGAATTTCTAATTTTCTGGATATCAGCTTGAATCCATTTCATGCATTCTATTTCTTTCTTATATTGATCATTCACAATTTCCATCCTTTTCCTATCATCATCTATTTTTTTGTGTATCTCTACTCTAGATTTGCTGAACAATTCCTTTATAAATGTTAACATTTTGTTTACCTGCAAGATTATTTCTGATCTGATTTCTCATGGATTTGTTTCTTTACTTTGGTTGCTATCATTTCAGAAATTTCAGGTGAATGTCTTCCATTTTCCTCTATCTCATTGTCTCTTGGACTTGTTCTGGGTAGGCTAGAGACCTGAGACTGCATCTTGCTTCTGTGTCTTGTCAAGTTCATTTCAAACATTTTCATTTTGTTTTCTGTATTGAAAGTTTTTGTAGTAGGTAACTATATCACTATTATTGCATCTTCTCTGGGAAAAGTCTGTTCCTCAGGGATGTCTTTTGTGTTTAAGAGGTTCTTGGCTTGTGTTTGTTCCAAGATCCTACCTTTCCAGTTAAGAGTGAGATGTTGGTATCTGTTTGGCTCAATCCTCAGTTCTTTGGTGCTGGGCTGTGGTGAGGTTGTTACCCCAGGGTTTCCTAGTATTGTTACAAAAGGGAGAGCAACTGATTACAACAGATATGACATCCTAGCTCAAGTAATATAATTAGCAATAACAATAGCGTCAAGAACAGACTAGAAATGAACAAACTGTGGTAGCTATTAATTTTGTACCTTAACCCATAGGAGCAAAATCATAGGGACTATAACAGAATCAATTGTAAATTGGGAGCTTATGTTAAAAGTGTTTCCTCTTGGTAGAGTAGTTTATCCTGTGGTGGGGAGACTTAAGAAAGATAATGGATAAAACAAAAATAGCTGAAAGGAAAGTAAAAGCAAGGCTGGAGGACAAAGGATGATCATGCAAACTTTGGGAAACTAGAGGAGAGGGTAGAAGAGAAAGAATGAGTGAGTAAGCAAGGGATTATCTGAACTTGGTCTCTGGTTTTGGAAATAGGATTAGTTTTCTATGACTGGAGTTCTCTCTATCTGTTAAAAAAAAACAAAAGAGAAAATAAAAAGAAAAAAAGAAAAACGTGAGAGAGAACAGGGCAGTCCCTCCTGTCTGCTTCTATTCCACGTGTCTTTGCCCTCAATCACAATGCTGGTTCACCTGACTTATTGGCTCCAATTGTTATTGTTACTTTGGAATTTTCATTCCACTAATCCTGCCTGTCCATCCTGTGTGCCCCAAGTGGGACCCTACTGTGTTGCTGGCATTCCCTCTGGTCTCTGGGTCTTCCAGAGCAGTTCACCTGAGTCACAGCAGTAGAGCTGGTGATGGGAGGGGCCACCCTCCATGCTACTCACCCAGGTTGTACAGTGGAGTTGACCTTTTTCTTTTTTCTTTGAGATATAGTCTTCACTATGTAGCTCAGGCTGGCCTGGAACTCACAGCAATCCTACTGCCTCAGCCTTCCAAGTGCTAGGATTACAGGCATGTACCACAGTGCCTGGAGACAAGTAAACATTTATATAAATCAGAGATTTGAAGGTTGACTGATTTAGGAGATATTTTGATGGGTGAGGCTTGACTGAGGCACTTTGTCCCATGTGTCCCTTGTCCTCTTTTTGGGAATAGTGGGCTAGTCTGGGAATGTCATTTTCATGGCAAGGGAAGAAGCATAAGAGGCTTGGGATGGGCACACCATTACTTCCATGTTATACTGTTGGCCCAAACCAGTCATATGGCCAAACCCAAAGTTAAAGAATGAGAAAATATATTCTGCTTCTTTAGTTAGGGGAACAGCAAACGCTAGGATAGAAGGTACAAATACAAGAGACAGATTTGGGGTCAATTAGGCAATGTACCAAAGGAGGTAAGAGGTGGGTGATGTGCCTGGGAGAGCTCGGAAGGGGAGAGATGATGGGTAGATGGGATTTGAGTAAGAAGGAAGGATCAGGATGGGCAAAGTCTTGACTTCTAATCATTATCCATTCTTCTATTTCTCCTTTCTGCCTCTTATAGTTGATACATTGTGTCAACTTGAGAAGTTTAGAAGTTTAACTAAGAGACTCAGCATTCTTTTTTTAAAATCTTTTTTATTTTAAAGAGAATAAAACAAAACAGAACAGAACAAAGCAAATCAGAAGAGAACAGTGCAAACAACACAGGACTTCAAAACAAGACAACAGGAAATCAATAGTGGCTACCATAATGTCTCTCGTTTCTTCGAAATAGTTGTCCATATATTCACACACAACAATATCAAACATAACAAAATAGTATAAAACCAATCAAAAGAATGAAATCACTACAGGACTTCAATACCAGATAATAGGAAATGAAGAATGATTTCTATAACGTCTCATTTTCTTCAAAATAGTTGTCCATATTATCACACATAATAAAATCAAACAAAACACAACAGAATAAAACCGATTAAACAAATGAATGAAAACATTATAGGACTTCAAAACATGATAATAGGAAACCAACCATGAATACCATAATACAGTCCACTATGTTCAAAATAGCTGCCCATACCATCAGACACAGTGAAAATCTTAACAAAACAAGACAGAACAAAAGCAAGCCTAACAAAATTGTGAAAACAATACAAGAGTTTAAGCCAAGACACTAAGAAATTAACAGTGTCACTACCTTCTCCTCCCAGGTGTTTCCTCCCCTATCACTTTTATAATATATATTGTGCTTTTTTGTTACCTGTAACGCCTTCTGTGTTTTATGCTAGGGTTCACCTGTACGAGTTCAAAGTGTTTCACGCATGAACATGATCTCCAGTTGCATCCATTTACCTACAGGAGCCTCAAGATTATTCTACTTTATAGTTGGGTAGCTTTCCATGGTATGAAAATACCATACCTTTCTTATCCATTCTGTGGTTGATGGGCAAGTTACCCTTGCTTTTTTCCTGATCTCCTGTTGTATGGAATAATTGTTTTCTCTCCTTTGATATTCAGTCTATAAATTTCCTTTCAAGTTAAATGTGTTTCTTTTTTATTTAAAAAAATTTTTTTTTATTAATTTGAAGGTAGTAAAATACAACAGAATAGGGTGGAATAAAGCCAATTGAGACAGTGTAGTGAAATTGGTACAGAACTTCACAGCAGGTGACCGGGATAACCGTAATAGGTACCATAGTATATCTCGTTATCTTCACAATAGTTGTCCTTTCAATCAGGTATAGCAAAATCAAAAGAAATACAGAGTATTATAGAACTTATCAAAACAGAGTATTGAATAGAGCAATACCGTTAATCAGAACAAAGCAAAACGGTGATAAAAATATTTGCCTTCAAAGAGATGGTAGAAGGAAATCCCCCTTATTTGCTATATTACATATGGTCAACCTCCCAAGAGATGCTCAGATCTCTGAAAGCCAGGATTCTTAATTTGTAAATATCCTCAGCCTGTGCAAGAGGAGAGCACAGAGGTGGTGTGAGTGCTACATGTGCCCTGGTGGTGGTAGCCTGTTTACAATATAAGGGAGGAGAAGATACTTGTTTCCCCGCCTTCTGGCTGCTTTTGCTGGCTGCTGCCTTGAAGTGTTGCCTCTGTACCACACCACCCTGCCTTGAAGCCAGCTGATTATGGACTGAAACATCCACAGTGAGCTAAATAAACCTTCTCTTCCTTCATTTTGGGTGTTGAGTGTTTTGTCCCAGCAGTGAGAGAAAAATAACCAAGACAATGCCCTTCTCTTCCTTGCTCTTTCCCTATGAGGCTACATTAATTTAGTAAGCACAGAAAAAAAGTCTAGGATTCTAATTCACCTCTCCCAAGATACCATCATCACAAATCTGTCCTCAGGGAGTTGGGGAACTCAGTTTCATGAACTTAACTTAGTTCACCATTGTGACAGTGTGAACAGAGCCTCTTCCTGCAACACTGAGCTCAGAGAAAGGGGATGTATAGTGAAAGGACAGGGACTGAGGGACACGAGATACGTGAGCATCTGGCTGCAGTGACGTGGGACCAGTGCTGGATTCAAGGCAATGCAGGGACCAGTAGCTGGGGCTGCTGCCCCTTCCCATGTACTTTGCCACTACCATAATGTATCTAGTTTGGGTTTTCTGCTTGTGTCTCATCACTTCTCTGGGGTCTTTCCTCCCTTGTTGCTGTGGTGTATGAGGTTTCCACCTTCTCCAGTTTCAGTTTGCTCATAACCCCAGCTTATGGGGTCCCTGTGGCTCTGACCATGATCGTGTGTCTTTCTCTACACCTTTGTGTTCTAACAGAATCATGTGTGATATCTTAGTAAGCTTTTCCAAGGGTGAGAATCAGAATGACCTGCTAGAGTTCCCTTTCCAGCCACTGGGCAGCCTATGGGAGGCACCCAGCTCAGCTCTTGCTCTGGTGAAGATGGGGCAGTCAGGGCCTTGTGGCATAGTGCACAGTGCCTTGGTGGTCCATGGGGTGCAGGTGGGCCAGATCCCCTTAGAGGGGGAGTGGATGGGAGCGGAGCAACAGCCGCCATGCGGAAGACTAAAGGGCAGGGATCTACTGTAGGCATGGAAGACTCATGGAAGTCTTGTCCATTAGTGCAGCACTTGTGAACTTTCTGGGGCATTATCTTATTTGGTTCTCAGACATTCATGTGAGGCAATTACTGCTGCTTGAGTCACACAGAGAGAAGAGATGATTTGTCTGGATGTAATGAGTGTTAGTCATAGAACCAAGATGAACACACGTTTCCCCTCTCCTGCCTCTGTGGAGTTCTGTTTGTTTGCTTGCTTTTTATACAGGGGCTCAAATCTAGCACCTTTGCACTGAGCTACATCCATGGATTCTTTCCCCCCAGGTCTCCCTAAGTTGCTGAATTGTCCAGGCTGAGTTTAAACTTGCAGTCATCTTGTGCCAGCCTCCCAGAGTGCTGGGATTACAGGCGTGTGCCACCATGCCCCACTCTGCCCCTATGCTTCAAGACTATATCACAAGGGTGGTCTTTGTGGCTCCAACTCTGAGGTGAGAGGGTTTCTACCTCATTGGGAAAGAGAGGGAAAGCATGCAGAAGTTTGTTACAGAATTGTTTACAACCATGAGAGACAGGAAACAAATTCTAGCAGAGAGGAGCTGGTTAAATAATTGGTGCTAAATCTGTGTCAAATACTAGGCAGGTGTTAAAGCCAGTGAACTGCACATCTTGTGAAAAGATTGGCTATGTTATTTAGTATGAGCTCCCCATATGCAAAGATAAGGACAACCATGTGGAAGAAAACAAGAGACAATATGACAGATAGTGAAGATCTCTGGTTGTCTAGCTTTGAAATTTATGCTTTCTTATGTCCCATTCTGTTCTGTTTTGTTGTGTTTAATTTTACTCCCTTTTAAAATAAAATAAAAAAATATTTTTTAAAAAGAATGAGATTAAAGAATGAGCATAGCTCCGTAAGTGCTAGTATCTTGCTCTCAAAGATATGTTACTAGGAAAGGCAAAAACAGTCCTTCTGTATGTATTAAAATATACTCAGCTGTGTCTAGAATATGTCTGGTAAGACATCAGTAATTCATGACAGCTGTCTTTGAGATGAGGGAGCTGAGGGGTTGGGGGTGCGGAGGAGTTTATGAAGTATGACTGAAATACATGGTCAGTGTTTAAACTTTAAAAATCATTACAGTAAAAGCCATATTGTCATTGATACCCCCCAAAATATTCTGTCTTCCCTCAAACACATCCCATCATCTTTTCCACTTTCTAAAGCAATTCTGGAAGTGCTCTTTCATGGGTGTCTTTAATAGATGTGATTAAAAAATACAGTGAATGGCTGCCGAGTGCCATTCAACAGAAAGGCAGACTCATAGGTGCCTTACAGTAAGTCCTCCTCCACCTTCCTCACTGGGTCTGGCATAGTGTGACTACAGTTTCAGTTAAAATTTCAAGAGGTGTATGAGGAGAGCTTTGCTCAGTACAGGTGAAGGACGTTTTAATTGTGCACGGGCTGGATCTTGGAGCCAGCTTATCACTGGAACCTGCACACATTCTGCCCTATCTCTTTGTTGCTTCTTTGATCCAGGATATTCTGTACTTCATCCAGGGATGGACGGTCTGACTGCCGAAATGTTCTCTTCCCTTCCTGGGTGCCTCAACTGTAGGTTCTGTAGCTTTGTTATATGTACGTGTGCAAGAGTGTCTAAAGAGTGATCATGTGACAGCAATGATGGTTTATGGCTATGTAATGGGCACTGGGAATTTTTCACAGATTATTTTAATTTTCAGAGTCATCTGTAAGTTAGGTACTATCCTTATCTTTGTCTTTCTGGAAGAAGAGGTGAAGTTATTGAGAGGCTAAATTCCCTGTCCACAGTGACACAGCTAGAAAGACCAGGATTTCAGGACTAAAGTCCCTGTATTAAATCCCTTCCTGCTTTAGATACTTACAGTGCTTTTTATGGTTCTGATTGGCTCCCCTGATGAGGGGGTATTTGAGAGAAGGAGGTGACTCAAGGTGACCCAAGGATTTGTTGGGGACATCAGGTGGAGGAGGGAGGAAGGAGCTGCCCAGTGAGGGCCCTGACAAGAGTTTTCAGGAGTGTGTGTGGGCACAGGAGCTTTGTGGCCCAGGCAGCAGACAGAAACCTCACAGCAATTCCAACAGAGAAGGCAGAACATGCAGAATTGCTCACCAGTGACAGGAACTAGCTACCTAAGAGGTAAAGACAACTCTAAGGAATGCAGGAAGAAATAAGTGCAAGAGAGATGCTCTGTGAGGCTGAGGTTCAGACCTCATTATGGAGCTGAGCCACTGTGGTACAAAAGTTCATGCAGGTCACAGTGGAGGCTGGCAAGCCCTCTGGGGTCCAGCAGAACCCACTGGGAGTTGCCTAGGGAGTGTGGGACTTGCTGGGAGATCACTGGAGAGAATTTCTGCTGGGAAGCTTTTTGGGGAGCTGCCCCCAGATGCTGCAGATACTCTACAGGCGAGTGTCCTGAGGCGTTCTGTGTGCGGGCCCAGCATTGTGGTGATCTGGAAGCAAGAAAAAGGAAAGTGGTCAGGACCAAGCAGAGCAGCCCCTTGTCCTGTGACGCTTCTCCATGGGCCTCCACTGACGGGGCTTATTACCATGCCAGCTGGCAAGGGAAATGTTTATGGGGCTCAGCTTCAGAATCACAAGCTGGGCAATGAAGGGTGAGTTTGCAGCTAAGCAGGAATAAATTGATAACAGGCATAGCATGTGCACAGTAACCAGTCAGTTCCCATCTGTGTCTCTGCCCTTTTTTTAAAATTATTTTTTATTAGTACATGTTCATAATACACAGCACTGATCTTGGGGAATTTGCATGCATGCATACTGCATCTTGATCACTTCTATGACCCATCACCCCGACCTTTCTCATCTCCAGAACCTACTTCCCTGTTTCTTGCCATCTCTCCATTTTGCTCTTTAAATTATTCATATTATGGGTCTCTCAGAGAAACTGCACAATATTTAACCTTCTGTGCCTGACTTATTTCACTTAGTATTATGGTCTCAAGACACACACACACACACACACACACACACACACACACACACACAGTGGAGCACTACTCAGCCATAAAGGACAGATTTGAGTCATTTGTAGGAAAATGGCTAGATCTTGCTCACCTTTTGAGAAGGCACCCCAAGCCAATATTCCATAAGCCCCTTCCCAGGTTCAAGACCCCATGCAGGGAAATATCAAGGGTTATCATACATAATTCTGACCTTTGTGGAATACATAGTAACACTAGACTGTAAATGCTTCTTGACGGTCTCTAAATATGCCCTATGCTTGCCTTCCTCCCTGGCATTTCACTGGCAGTTTTCTCAGCCTAAAATATTACCTTCGCCTTATCCCTGCCCATGAGAGTCCCCTCCAGCCTCCCGTGCTATCTCTGTGCTTCACAGTTCTCTGGTGTCATCCATCTCCCCTGCTGGGTTAGAGGATGGCTGAGGGTAGAGCCCAAGCAGGCTTGTTCAAACAGGTATCAGGAAAGGGCAGGTTAGCTAGTGGGCCTGGGCTGGCGCTGGCTCCCTTTTGTAGTATGACTTAAGCAGACCAGAGCTTCACGGAGCCAAACTTTTCCTTCCAAGTACAGATACCCTCAACGGACCCTCACTTCTTAAACACTTGTGGCAATCCTCCTGCTTTGTCTCCGGAGCACTGGGATTACAGGTGTGTACCACCTGGCCCAGCTTTTAATTCCATTTATTAAGTGCTTGGGAAATAAGGTGACAGGTGTGGGAACTCTGCTATTTAAAGGAACTTTGTGAATAATTTAACAAACCTGCCTTCTCCAGATTTATAATTTATAGAAAACCAATGGCCATTCATATACCAGGTCTGTTAAAGCATAGACCACTTGTGGTGACCCCAGAGAACTCTGAATAAAGGTGACCTTGTGCTATAGCCTGGTTGAAGGAATGTCTGGAAAAAGGGCCTGAGTCAGGCTGAAATCCTAGGATTTTATCAGTAAGGGCTGGAAAGACCTGGGGCCCTCCCATCCTGGGGCCCACTGTAGCTCTGACCAACTCATCTGGGGTCAGAGGAGGGACTTGGTGGGTGCAGTGGAAGATACACATGCACCAAGCACTGGAGTTGTGGGGTTCTGGTCCCAGCTCTGCCTTAGATGAACCAAGGCTTCACTCAGCAAATCACCGAAGCCTCTGGGAGCGCTGCTTCTGCACGGAAGCACAGGCAGTTAAGGTCTGGAGTCCCTGGGCTGGAGCATAGTGGAACACCTGTCACGGAGATGGCTGTCTCCTGCTCTTGGCTCCTGATGCTTAAACCAGTTCAGCTAAATGAAGAAAGGGAGGGTTTCCCTCAAAACGCCTCGTTGAATGTTTCACTTGACACCGTGGTATCATTTTGTGCACATTAACACTCGTATGAACTCCCCTCTCCTCCCAGCAAACTCGTGTTCTGGGGCCTGCGCAGTAATAGGCTATGAGCCCTCTCTGGGAAGTGTGTGTTGGCCAACACTGCTCTCTTGTGGCCCCAGTCTGTCGTTGCGGGGAGGCTTTCCACCCAATTTTTCCAGGTGTTTCATTTCTGCTTCTGGTCCTTTTCTGAAGTCTCAGGTTACCACAGAGAGGCTGAACCGTGGACCCGTGGAGGGGTTTCTGCTCCAGAGAATGCCTGTTTGCAGTCCAGACCTGTGGGACTGGCTTGCAGAGGTCTGTGTCCCAAGGAGAAGAGGAGTACATCATAGCCAGGAAACCACGAGAGGTGGGCAATGACACAAACAGTGGAGGGGGCTGGCTGGGGACACTGGGACATGGGCAGGAGGCAGCTGGCAGCCATCCCAATAGGGAGCTGAGGCCTGGCCCCCAGAAGCCCTACCAGCATGCAGAAGGCAGTGACCAGCTGTGCCAGTGCACCTGGGCTCTTGCAGGGCTTTGTGGTGCACTTCGGACCCTTGGAGGGACACAGGGCTAAGGACTGGGGGACCTGAAGTTTTCAGGTCTTGGAACTGGGGGAACAGGTGGGCTCAGTTACAGGCTGGGTGGGTGGAGCAGGCCTGACCTAAGGCTGGTCTGTGCCTATGAATGCTGGGAAAACGCTGAGGGGATCCTGCATGGATGAGTCTCCAGAGAGGAACTGAACCTATGGAGAAAGATTTAGCGGCTCTTACTGTGCATAATGGACTGCACCCCAGCCTGTACTTAGCTGCAGCCTGTACAGAGGGCTGGGATGTCGCTCACTGGTAAAATTTTGCTTTGTAATTAGCATGTACAAGGTCCTCAAGGTGAGCCCTAGCATTCCCTCCCAGACATACAAATAGATTCCCAGCAAGGCCTGATCTTGGCAGATACTGCAAGCACTTAGCTGTGTTTGTTCTCTGCAGCCCCAGTAGGGCCCTGCTCCTCCCTCAGCAGGGTCTTGCTCCTGCCCTGCTCCGCCTAGACTCTACCCTGAGCCTCAGCAATGTCCTAGCCAGGAGAGCAAAGCTGCTACTGGAGCTGTGCCCCTGACTGAGAGGGGTCCCAGCTACCAAAGCACCCTGAGTCCTGGTGACAAGCTGAGAAAGGCTCAGTGTACCATTCTTCCCAGCAATGTTTGTAGCTGAACCAGCATCAGGACTTCTTAACCCAAGTGATGGAGTTTTAGGTGCAGGCGCAGAATGGTGAGAGAGATGACTGTGTGTAGGAGGGGGGCGTAGAGAGCCCTACCCCATCCTCATGGTGGTCTGGGAGGTTTGTGTTTGTAATCCCATGGAAATGTTACTGGAATTCTACCAAGTTAATTCCAATCTACCCCTTCCAGTGCAACCTATGGTGAGCACAGAGATACTAAGGCATAATCATGGGAGCCGAGTGGTCCTAAATTTGGTCAGAATGAAAGCTTATTGGAACCAAGGCCTCCATCCAGGGCCTAACCTGGATTTTATTAATTCATGAAGAAGGGAATGACTTGAGGATGAGTGGCTGTGAGAATGGCAGATGTGTGAGTACTGTGGGCTGGGCTAGGTAGGAGGCCAGAAATCACCTCTGCAATATGCAGAGAGAAGGGTGTGCAGAAAGACCAATCTGTATAGCACAATGGAAGTAGCATGTAATGTTTTAGGGGCAGGTGCTTGAGTTCTGATATATAAATTTTTCCACCCTGGGAAGTCTTAGCCTCTTATCTCAAGGCTCAAATCTAGCTGATGGCCCTGGAGCAGTGGCTCTACAGCCTACCAGACTCAACCATGTTTTGCTAGGAGTTACAGGGCAGGGAAACAGTGACTGTTGGCTAGCTTCAAAGATTACGCATCAGCACCTCAGCCAGCCCTATTTATATTGCTTGGAGCCAACTGAAGAGAGAAGGAAATAGCTCAGCCAGCTCTGTACTTATCAGTACGTGGAGACAGGGCCAGGTTTAGCCAAAATGGAGATAACTGCTCTTTGTTCAAGGAGAGTTGCCCAGGAGGTCCTCCACAGGAGGGCACCCCAGGACCTTTGCTGTGCTGCAGGATGGGCACTCATCAGCTTAAATACAAGCACTTAACCTAGGGCCTCCTCAATACGCTGCTGCTGGCTTGAACCACTGCTGATACATGCATGTCAGTCCCTTCGGGTGGTGCAAACAGATCGAATCACTTTTACCAATCTTCTTACTAAAAACCCCAGCTTCGGGCATGGTTGTGTGTTCTGTCTGCTGGGCTCGGATGCTGTCAGGATTTACGCTGCCTCACATTTATGAGGACCATAGCACTGGGGCCTTGTCTGCAGTTTGCAGAAGGTTGAATGTAGCTTTGCTTTCATAAGTTGAGCTTGAGGCAGCATTTCCCAGAGTTTCTCAGGAAAGCAGTGCCAAGGGAGGCACACAGGAGCTCTGACCCCACAGTGAGATAAGTTTACAAAGTACTGTGAATAACCCCTGCTTCTAGAAGCGAGAACACTGGGTCTGCGAAATCTAGCTCTGGAGGACCATGTGGATATTGGTTTAATGCAGATTTCCCCAAATTTCCTTGACTGTAGCAGACTCATTTTCCCTGGCTGTGTTTTTCTCCTGTGGAACAGAGCTCATGGGGAACCTGCTTTTGTTTACTGAAATCCCAAATACTGTGTGCAGTCACCCAAGTATTGTAATCCTCTAATTTTCCTCACAATCCAAAAGGTTGTATTTGTAATCCCATTGAGACGTTATTGGAATCCCAGCAAGTTAATTCCAATCTACCCACCACTGATGCAATCCAACCCAACCCAATGTGAGAGTAAAAACACCAAGACATATTCCAAGTTAAAGGCAGCCCACTAAGTCCAATCCCCAGGAGCATGTGTGGACAAAGGCCCCGATCCTAGGCCTCTCCCAGAATTTATTATCTTGTGAAGAAGGGGGGTGGCTCAGGGATGAGGGACAGTGAGGATGTCGGGAATCATGTGAGTAACTTGAGCTGGCTGGCCAGGTGCAAGAATGGCATCTCTGTAAATTGCAGAGATAAAGATAAGCAGAAGGATCATTCACATAATCTGATTAAGGTAGCAACTGAATTGTTTTGGGAGGCTGTTGCTTCGGTTTCTGATATGTAAATTGTTGTGCCCTGGGGAGTCATAGCCTCTTTCCTTTGAAGCTGGTACCCAGTTGACATTCCCAGAGCTATTGGCTCTAACATCCTGCTGTGCTCATATCCTGTACATATCCTATACGGAGAACACTATGTGAGGAAACAGGGCTGTCAAGTTGGCTTTGGAGATTAGATACCAGCACCTCAGCTAGCTTATTTGCAATGCTTAGAGCCAATTGAAGAGAGAAAGAAATACCTTAGCCAGCTTTCTACATATCAGTATAAGGAAATAAGTCTCCAAATAATCAAAGTCACAGTAATTGTGACGGGAGTCACTGGAGTTGTCTCCCACATTGTTCACACTAGGGCCTTTATTAGAGGTTGGATCAGAATGAAACTTTGATTCCAGAGGCTCCTGGATGCCCCTGGCTTTGGCATCACCTCTGCTTTCAACACCCTGCAGGTCCGTGGCAGCCCTGATCCACTTCACCATGGGTGAAGCCCTGGGAAAGGGTTGCTAGATTTAGTAGCAAATGGTGGAGGAGGACTGGCTAGATTTGAATTTCAGATGAACAGTGACATTTTGATGTCCAGTAGTATTGGGGAACCTGTTGGAAAGATGTCTCAGAGGAGTGAGATGCCCAGGGAACAGAACATTATGGCTCATGTCTAGATGTGCCCCCAAAGCCTCATGTGGTCATAGGTGGAGCTTTTTTGAGGTGGTTAGATCTATATGTGATGCTGGGATTAATTTATGGTGCAATGCTAGGATTCAGGATGTGAGGGTGGGTAGTTTAGATAAAAACTTACAAAAAAGAGGGTCACTATGGTCACTTGTTGCTTGCTACTTGCTGCCTTCTGCCTGCTTTGTGATGCACCCTCTGCTATGCCAACCTGCCTTGGTGCCAGCCAACTGTGGACTGAAACCTCTACAAACTGTGAGCCAAAGTAAACCTGTCCTCTTATAACTTTGGGTGTTGGGTGTTGAATCTCAGCAACGAGAAAAATAATTGAGATACAGGTAAACTCAAGAGAATTCCATACTAGGATGCCTGATGCTACCACTGCCAAGAACTGTTGGGGTGTGTGTGTTGGGCCTTGGGCCCAGGCTCCACAAGCTGGCCCCAGTTAATTCCCTTCAGGGAAATTGATACTATCACTTGTATTGATGTGTTTCTCTATACATCGATGTGATAGAGCTGTTAAGTAGCAAAGCTGAGATCTAAAACCAGGCTTGTTTTACTTCAAAGTCTGCTGTTTTGTTTCTTCTTGCCCTTGGGCTGGCCCCTACACGTGTTCTGGGCCTATGGGTCCCACAAATTGCCTCGATAAAGAGACTGTAACCCACTTTCTCTCTCCCTCTCTAGACACCCTGAAAGGTCCCCAGGGAACAGTATTCTGGTAACACAGTAGAATCCGGGTATGAAGGGAGGGAAAGTTGGCCTTAACAGGACTTAATGGAACCTTTTCTGCCCCTGCTCTTTGCTGCCTCCCACAGTCAGATGGCAGCTTCTCTGTCCCCTCAGGCCATTTCCTCCCTTTTTTTAAATCCCAGGCAGATTTCTTCTTTCTAGTCTCTAGCACTGAGCACTTCGCTCAAGCGGACAAATCATTTTAGATGCCACTATTGGCTCACATATTTCTCTGTCCCCAGTTTTCAGGCTTTTTGGGGCTGGAGACTGTGACTCACGTCATGAGCATCTAGCATGCCTGTGGTATGGAGTGGGTACGTAACTAACTACATGTTTGTTGGATGATGAGAGAGACATGATGTACCAAAAATGATTTTTTGAGAAAACCAAACCAAAGAAGTGTATCATTTAGTGCACCTTTTTGCAGTAGAAAGTGCATTATTGGTTTCTTCGTATCCAAGAGTGTTGTGTTGCTGTTGTGTTGTGTTTTGTTTTGTTTCGCAGCCCCTTCCTGGTTGCTTTTCCAGTTTACTCTACAAGTTTGGGCCCTACACCGTCTCCTTGGTGGCAATACTGCCTTTGTCCAAAAGATGGCAGGCAAGGCCGGCAGGAAAGATGCCCATTCAGCTGGCCAGAGCCAGGTCCAAGACGTTGCTCCTCATAGGTTTCATATCCGTAGCTCTTTTCCTATCTCCCAACCTATAAATGTGTTTGGAAGATGAACACTGGCCCTCGAAGCAGATTCTCTTCTGACCCCTGTGAAAAGGAGCCATTTGCACAAGGAACTTGAAGGGAAAACCTAACAGCTGCTCTTCACAACCTTCCTTTCAGCATTTGTTCTTAAAATATCATTAAGATGACCTCAAGACATAATCCTCAAACTCCAAATGCCGGACGATGCCACCCTTCTTGCCTGGTGAAGGCCACCGTCTCTTCCGGTCACTCCCAGCTCTGTGGCCCCTGACCCTGTTAGCCCCCCAGTTTTTTCCTCCTCATCCCCAGTTGACCAGAAGCTTCAGTGACATCCCAACCCTTGTTGCACAGGTCCCTACACTCCATTGAGGTCACTAGAGACTTCTGGATTTGAGCTGGCCGGAAAGGGGGTGGCACTCTAACAAACCAGCCTGGGGAAACTACAGCATGAGGAAAATTTGCCTCTAGCTATTTTGTGGGATTAATGAGACCTCCCATTGATTTCTCCTCAATCACCTCTGATTACTAAAGTGAACTGGGGCATAGGTGTGACTGAGGGAGGAGGTGAGACATCTTCCTGATCTTTAGCTAAAACAGATTTTGGGGCTGTAGTCCCCCCCCCCCCCCGCTTTTTCTTCTGACCTAAATTGTCCCCTGAAGCCCAGCCGGGCTCTCAGCCAGGACTGCAGTCATGGACAAAGGCGCCCTGTTTAGAGGTCTGGCCACTGTGTTTTCTTGATGATCTGACCAACGGTGTTCGCCTCTCCCAGGCCAACCTGATAACATAGAAGTACATGAAGATGGTTCTCCCCTCAAGCCTCTTCCGGGGACACAAGCCACACTGCCCCTCCTATTTTCACCACATGCAAGGGGACCATGTGCTTGAGGCAGCCCCCTCTGCTCCAGGTCTGGCTGATCACCCAGTGGGCATTGGGTTAATTTTTCCTCCAGCAGAACTTGTCCTATTTTTTCCGGCTGCCTGGGGAATTGCTTCTTTTTGGGTTCTTTGAACCATGAGTGAGTAACATCCCCAGCATGGCCTGTTCTCCCTGCCCCCTACTTCCTCATCCTTCCAAGTCCCTTGGCAGTCTGCCTCTGGCGTCGCAGGGATAATGGGTGAGGACCCGCTGGACTGGGAACCAGGACCAGTTCTGTGAAATACCCGTGCTGTGCCGTACAGACATAGAGATCTGTAGGAAGTTCCCAGTCTTGATGTATGAGGGTGACAGTACGGGGCCTGCCTAACTTCCCAGTTCTCTGGCCACCTGAGCATTTAGTAGCTCAGATGACAAATGGGGTGTGCATTCAAGGTACAAAGGCCCTTTTGAGGGGCAGGAGATGCAGGAAAAAGGGGTAAGGTAGTAAGAATGAGACACACTCAGACATGAGCACAGAGGTTGAAAGAGTGTCCGGTGGGTAAATAGTGGGAGCAATGGCACAATGACAGGACCCATTGGGACATTACTAAGGGACAGTAGATAATCACTCCGGCTTGATGAAGAGCTGTGTGCACATGTGTGCATGGGTACCTTGAGCTGAATCTGAGAACCGGGAATGAGGTACAGTTATGGAGGGCCTGGAGTCTTAGCTTATGACCTTGGGGGACACAGTAAGTTAATGAGCAAAGATCACACGCAAAATAGCATTAGGAAAATTGCTGTGGCCATTTGTGAATGAGAGAGGGTTGGATAGACCAAGGGAGGGGCCCATTTAGGAAATGATTGTAAGCTTGGGGCCAAAGCAGATGGTTTGGGAGATCATGATGGTGCCTGGGGACAGATGTGGAAGCCATTACACTATGACGATACAGAGATGCCCATAGAGGAAAACCTGGTCTGACCCGGAAGCTCAGCCTCGCAGTTCCCTTAGTTGAGTGTTCATTTAGCCATATGTAAGCAGTAACAGAGGACGGGGGAGCAGAGCCACGACTGATTGGGTCAGACCCCTGCCACCCATTCCCCTTACTTCTAGTCTCCCCACCCTTTCAGAAGGTGCTGTCCACCCAGACTCAGCCTCCGGCTGCCAGGCTTGCTGCCTAGGGAGGAAGACCTGTGGTCAGACTGGGCCAAGTCCATTACTGACTGGCCTTTCACGTCACCTGGGGTGGCGGTCCTCTGTCTCCAAGACAGGACTCAGCTGAATTGGGGGTGGGGAGAGAAGTTAGCCACCTTTGTAACCACAGAGCTTGACTTGGGGCGTGGAGACTGGGAGTTCTGCCCAGGGAGGAGGTGAGAGGGGTGACAAAGATGGAAGAGAAATTTCTGGGGAGAGCAAAAAGCAGGAGGCATTTCTTTTTTTTCCAGTTCAGGCCCTTTGAGACAGCTGCTCATATGATTGATGGAGACATTTATTTGCTGTAGTTTTCCGGGATCACCACCATCTAGTAAATGCCCAGTGGCCTTCAGGAGGACACTGCTGGCATTGTGAGGGGTGCATTTTCATTCTAAGGCAGTCGCAGAGGCAGGGAGACACTGATTAAGCATAGCACTGGCAGGAGGAGAAGGTGGTGTAAGAGTCTACAAGGGGGAGCTGGGGCTGTGCTGGGGTCCCAGCTCTGCGGGTGACCAGACCCTTCCTCCCGACCTCGGTTTTCTCATCTGGGGCACTTGCCTGGAGGTCTCCAAGCTCCTTTGGTACCTAGACATTTATCTTGTGCCACGATCCCAGCCTGGAACTAGATTCTGTGGGCACTGATAAAACAGTACAGACTTGGCCTTCTGGACAAGTTCAGAATTGGCAACTGTGAGTCTCTCAACAGCCCTGGATCAGTCTGAACAGGCCCTGGTCTTGCTGGCCGCTCTCCAGCCTCCCATTGTTGTGTTTGTCTCTTACCAAACGTGCTTTTAAGAGGTGACTTTTCAAATAGTTTTAAACTCGTGAAGACCCCTTTTCAAAGTATTTTGTGTAGAATTAAAATAAGACAGATAAAACTGTCATCTGGTGGAGGAACCCAGAGTCTTTTCAGTAACGCCTCACACTGCTCACTTAGTGCTCCCTCCTCCCCCCAGGGTCCTCTGCAGAGGCCAGATTCCACACGGGACAGTTTGATGGTGACCAACCTCGGGGCTGGACAGGTGAGGTCCCGAGGTTCTGTGTCCACAGAGGGAAAATCACCTGAAGAACCAGTACCTGATTTCTCCTGTCTGCTGTGAGATTTCCTTGAAGACATACAAAGTACTCTGTTGAACACATGTCCACTGTGGAGGGCTGCCTCCCCCAACCTGTGACATTTTTCTTATTTGTTCACTTTAGGAAAAACTTTATCTTTTTCCCAGGAACTGAAGTGTTTCTTTAGCTCTTTGTTCTAAAGCAAACACAAAGTGAGCAAAACTTTCATTTCCCAGCTAGAGGAATTTTCCTACAGTAAGATGCATATTGCTTAGGGAGTTCCCTCTTGATCTGTAGTCGGAGTGTTGCAGACAGTCACGTGGCATCCATTTCGAACTCCTTCAAGTCTTCCTGCTCCCAGGACTCTGCACTGAAATCCGTTTCCACCATTAGGGGCTCCAGTGCAGGCTACGAAAGGCAGATGTGGAGCGGAAACCAGCACTGGGGTGGCGGCTCTTACTGGTAGTCAGTGGGTGCTGGGGTGTGGCTGTTCCTGCGACAGTGGCTCTGTGGACGCTCGCTGAGTGGGGCTATGGCACATTGGTGGGGGGAGGGTGCAAGGCCTGCCCAGGACTGGGCTGGAGGTTTGGTAGCTTTCTCAGCTTTGCTTCTCCGCTGTCTTGTTTACAACAGACTCAGCTTCCCACAGGCAAGTCGGGTGGCAGAGTTCCACTTTACAGCATGCCTAGAGCCTTCTGCTGCTATGACCCTGGTCCCTGTGTAAGCCCCGAGCTCCCTATCTTCCAGCCTTTTGCTTAACAAGTGAACAAATGAGTAGATTCTGTTTCCTGTTTTTAAACTCTGACTGATGGTCCTCGAATACTAGGATGCTTAGATTCAAGTCTTTTTGATCCGAGTCAAAGCTGAGGGTCTCTGAGCCTTAGTTCCTACAGCTATTGCCCTGTGAAGGCCATAATCCCATCATCTTCTTGTTTGGTGCCATATGTCTCCTGCCAGTTCCCACCGGAGGTTTCCCAGAGTACCAGGCTCTTTCCCCCATGCTGCTAACTCCCTCCCAGCCGGCAGAGGAAAGCAGTGGTGGAGGGCTATTGTCATTACAGGACCACTCAGTAATGGCTGTGGGGAAGTGGGTAGAAAATGTGGTCGGCACTCAGCACCCAGCAGAGTGCTTTGGGCTTTGGGGAGGAGTCAGGCAAGGCTTTTTGGGGTGCGGGCTCTTACTGGTATTCAAGGAACCTGAACTGTGAACAGTGTGGTGTGTGAGGGCAGATGGGGGGAGTGGTTGCTCTGTGTCAGGACTGCTGGCATGGGAAGGGCTGCGGCTGCAGAAGAGGTGACTTGAAAGCCTGGTGTTCCTGCCTGAGGGCATTTAGGTCCCCCCACAGATCATGGGGCTGTCTGAGGGAAGCACTGTGACAACCCAAAAGGGTGGGGTTAGAAGCTGAGAGTTGTTCTATAGGCCAGCAGGATACCATGGCTGGCAAATATTTCAAATGGAGAGAGGATTTCTAATATTCTAGCCACAAAGAAATGATAATGTCTGAGGTGATGGATATGGCCATTAAACCAACCTGGTCATTACACGGGGATATATGGTTTGTAATGGTACAAAATAGATACGATTCCTGTGTGTGAGCTAAGAAAGAAGTGGGGGGAATATAGGAGGTTGTGATGGCGGGTCAAGTAAGAGTGACTGGTAGGTGACAGCAGGAGAAGCAAGGGGACTGGAGATGGAGAGTGACTGGGGGCAGCTACCAGGGCTCTGCCTCAGTGAATAGCACTCATTGAAAAAGAGATCATGGAAGAGGAGCAAGTTTGGATACACTGGATCTGAGGTTATCTGGTCAGCAGCTGGTCTGAAACTTGAGAGAGAGAGGTCTGTCTGAAGGTGGACGCTCAAGGCATTCCAGGTTGAGAGGGCAGGTGACACCTTCAAGGGGAACAGGTTGACTAGGGAGGAGGGAGGATCGTGGATATATCTGGAAGGAACTTCAGTGTTTAAAGGAAGAGAGACCTATGAAAGAGGTGGTGAGGTGGGCCCAAGACAGAGAAGGAAAACTAAAGCAGCGAGGTCATCAGAGTCTGAGTTGCAGGGATAAGCCTACAAGGTGGAGACTGGAAGATTCCCTTTGGCTTTGGCAGATTGCTGGCAGCGATTCACAGATGTCCACGAGTATATACCAAGTGTCTACTACATGCCAAGCACCACTCTTAGACCTTGGAACCTGTGAATGATTCCATTCTATCAAGGGAAGATAGGTAATAATGAATAAACACAACTAATCAGTGCATTTATAGCATGTTAGAAGGTAGCACAAACTATAAAGAAGATAATGAAAAATGGAGACCATATGAAGGGAAATCAAATGGTCAGGGGCTGCAATTTTAGATATGTAAGAAGGTGAAGGTCAAAGGCACTGAGAGCATTCATTACCTAGACACTGGGACAGTTGTTAGCATCTACTTGGATGTAAAGTTCTCTCTATAGGATACCAAGAATTGGGATGAAGAGAGAGTCATTGGATCTGGATGATAAATTCCTTAGTCAAAGTTGTAAGGGGTCTCTGAAGAATAGTGACAAGGCAGAGTTGGGGACAACGTGAAGTTCAGCTAAGCCATCGGCGTTGAGGTAGGGTGTGTCTCCAAGATGCAGAGGGCCAGCCTGCATGGTTTTCGCACCTCTGTGACAGCCTGCATTTTTCTTGACCTCTGATTACTGACTTGTAACAGGCCTCTTTCTTCTACAGCAGTGTTACGTCCTTGAAAACTAGCATGGGCTGTTACACTGTAGAGGCTTCATAAAGATTGGTTCTAAAAAGTGGAATGTCGGCAAGATTGTGATTCACATTGGTGCATTGCCTGAAACCAATTGGTGAGAGCTTTCTTTTCCTGTATCACTTTGCATTTTGAGCAGAAACACTTTATTCCCAAATTTCAAGGTCGGAGGAGTGCCATCCTCGTATAGAAGACAAGAGAGATGTCAGATTTCCATGAGTGTCACCTTCTGAAACTATGGACCTAGAAGAGTCTGTGAAACCTGAGTTATTCTTGGGCTCCTGGTGACCTGCAGCTGGTGGGGAAACACAAGGGTGCCAAATGCAGCGGTGCTCTAACAGACGATCAGTTTACAATAAACAGCAAATTGTAGGCAAAGGCAAATATTTAATTTGAGGTGGAGCTGTGTTTTCCTTATATTAGAATAACAGAGGCCATGTATCAAAGCCACTGGGACTAATGGCAAAAAATTAAATTAAGTGTAATTATATGCCACTTAGACCCTGGGAAGCCAGTCAAATATGCAAGGGTCCTCTGTGAGAGGCGCACTTGGTTCTTCCTGACTGAGAAACACAAGCTGAGGAGGAGGTGGTTTGAGTGGAGGTAATTATATTTGAGAAACTCAATTACTACTTCTCAGCAACTGTAATGGGTTCTGCTCAAGCAATGGAAAAATGATTGTTTATCCTTTTGATGATCCAGGTGAACAAAAGAAGGCATAACAAAGTTTCTAGAATCTGGCAATTTCAAGGCAAGACCAGATCCCAAATTACAGAATTTAGTCCGGGCCTCATGAGTACACACTGGACTGACCCACGTAGTCTGCTAGTGCATAGCAGGTGTTTGAATGCCAGAGAGGAGGGGCCCTAGTAGCCCCCAGAGGGCAGGTACTGTGTGTTACACCCTTTGCTATCCTCCTGCATTTGGCATAGGCATTGCCCACAGTTTGGGAATACTCAGATTTGCTCTCCTGAGTAAGGAGAACTTGCTGGTTTTTCACTTTTGCTACACCTGCCTCTATTTATCTTTGGGGACAATAACAAGAGTCAGCTTTAGTTCACACATTGATTTCATGTTAGCCCTTAGAGACTTGGATTGATAAAAACTGGTAACAAAAGCCAAAACAGATCAAATGCTTGCTTTAACTATTTTGAATAGATTTGGTTTTAGCCCTAAACTAGTTAGGACTTGCATTAGATCAACAGTATTCTTTGCAGAGCACTATGAGCTCCAGTGACTGCTTTGCCTTCCTAACCTGTAGCCTGTCTCTGTGTTCTCACCTGCAGGCTAACGTGTCTGGCTGTTTACTGACCCTTGCACAGGCTCTCAGAGGCGATCCTTCTCTAAAACCTTCCCTTTCTCTTCACCTCGTGCCCCTCAACCCTGCTCCACTGCCCTCTCTAGAGGTCACTTGGACTCTCCTTTCTCTCTGAGCTTGTCCAGTGGTGGCCTCCCCAGTAGCCCACTTCCCCCATCCTCTGTTTCTTTTCTTCAACTCCAGTGACACAGTCACAGCTCACATCTTCTTGCCCCTGGCTGGGGGTAGCCAGACTCTAACTGTCCTCCCTGGCTCCGTCTTATGCCCAGCCCATTCTCTATGTCAGTGATGGAGAACCTTCTGCAGCTTTCAGTGGGGCAGACTGCCTGCTACCGCACCAGTGCAGTGGGCCTGGCACCACTGCCTGCATTGTTGAAGCCAAAGACAACAAAGGGATCACCCAGCTTGTGACACAGTGGCTTGGAGCACAGCCTGATTTGGAGGGTCATTTGAACCCCAGCTCTACCACATCCTGCCTGAGGACCTTAGTTGCTTCGTTGGTAAAGCTAGCACTAAAAATAATCCCCACTTCAGAGGGTAATTGGGACAGTTCAGTGACTGAATCTGTGAGGAACAGGACCTGGTACAGAGTTAGCATTCAGTGAATCCTGGCTGTCACAGGCCTTAGGAAAGCCTTTCAGTGACCATCACAGCTCAAAGCCTCATTTCCACGGAGTCCTTGGGGAGGCCTGGGTCCCTTCTGTTGAGTATCTTGAGGGAAGACACAAAAAAGATTATTCAGGATCTAATTTCATTTCAAATTTCATATTAATGTTTTAGATTAAAAACTAGTTCTTAAGCTGCTAAATTTAACTTGCAAGTGTCATGATTCTTGCAACTATTTAGAAACACTTTAAGATCACGTATCATTTTCTCTAAAATATTCAAAGTGCCTTTAAAATCCTATATTTTCTACTTTAATTTTTCAGTGCTTCAATTTTCTAATTAGCCAACACTATCTTTTGAGGTATTTTATAATCTTCAAAAAATGTATTAAATAATACCTAAATATGCTAGTTACCAGTACCTTCATAAATTTAAGAAAGCACATTAAAATTTTCAATTTCAAAGTCTAAGGTCAGCCAGGCATGGTGATGTACGTCTATAATCCCCGTGCTCAGGAGTCTGAGGCAGGAGGATCAAATGCTGTGAGTTTGAGGCCAACTTGAACTGCATAGTGAGATCCTATCTAAAAACAAAACAAAACAAACCTAAGTCCAAAAGTAATACACTTTTTTTTTTTTTTGGGTGCCGGGGATCGAACTCACGACTTTGCGTTTGCTAAGCAGGCACTTACACCGCTGAGCTAAACCCCAGCCCAGTAATACACTTTAAAATTAGAATCACAATTCTAATTTTTTAGATACTCTAATAGGTACATTTTCTTAAATATGATATAGATTTAAATATTGAATTTCTGTATATAATTTCTCAGTTTTGCATCTTACTTTTTTAAGAAAAGTTTGACTTAATCACTTCTATACTTCTAGGGTTAGAAAGGCACTTAGTGGCTGGGGGTGGTGGTGTATATCTGTAATCCCAACATCCTGGGAGGCTGACACAGGAGGATTGAAAGTTTAAGTCCTTCATGAGCAATTTAGTAATACTGTCTCAAAATAAAAAATAAAAGGACTGCTCAGCTTGAATATAGCTCAGCTTGAAGATTCTGAGTTCAAGCCATTACTGAGAGAAAAAAGCATATATTCAAAAAGAAAATAATGTGCCATCTCCACTTGGGTGACTTGTGGATTCTGAGACATGCTCCAAGTTTCTCACTGAGAGAAGAGCACAGCCAAGGCACAGGGCCTGACCCTTGCCGATGATACTGGAGCAGGGCTCGGGTCCCTAACCTCTAGGTGATACCGTGAGCAGAAATTCTATATTTATTACTAAGTTACACATTGCCTATTTTTGGTGACTCTCTGTAACCTTACTAAGATTACAACGAGTTCTGCTTCTGCTTCATTTAAAGTTTACATTTCTTTGGATTTCTTAAGGTACTTAGGTGTGTTTTGCTCCCGATTCTTTATATCTTTGCCAATTTTAGCTCTTTGACAGGCTAAGGTAGGAGGATTGCAAATTTGGGTCCAGTCTGGGCAACTTAGAAGAAACTTAGTGAGACCCTGTCACAAAATTTAAAAAGGGCTGGGAGTACAGCGTAGAGCGAAGGCCCAGGGTTCAATTCCCAGTATGGCAAATGAATGAAAGAAAGAAAGAAAGAAAGAAAGAAAGAAAGAAAGAAAGAAAGAAAGAAAGAAAGAAAGAAAGAGCAAGAAAAAGCAAGCCAACAAGCAAGCCAGAGAATTTTATCACTGGATTTAGGAGCAGATTCACTCTCATTTTCCACCTCATCCCACTCACAGTCCTCACTCTGGGATGTTTACCGCTGTCACAGCTCTGACTTCTACCCTCCTGCTTGACACAACAGCAACCCAGACACAGTTTGTGAAACAGTGGCTGTCAGGACTTGGGACACGAGGCAACCAAGGATGTGCATGGTTCACTGCCTGGAGAAGCACTTCAGGCTGTGTCTCAGAGGGATCAGGAACCACCTACTGATCTTCCTAAATTAAGTGGATGGTGCTAGGGGAGTGGGGACATCAAGATGGCCGGCCTTTGCAGAATAGAGAACAGAAACGAAAGAACTGTATGTAGAGAGGATTCTAGAGATCTGAGCGGATCCTCCTTAAGGGCTCTGCGGTGCAGAGCAGTGCATGCGTGTGAAGATGCTCCCTTGAGGCCTGGCAAAGAGCCACCTGACAGCACTAGAGGAAACTGGCTGGAGGTCACACAGATGTAAGAAAACTGCTTACTCATGGTAGTGAGAGAGGAAACCCTCCACACTTATAGATGTGAGGTAGACTAAGAAGGACCTTTCTTCAGTAATGGTGAAGATCGACCTAAGGCTAACTGATGCTCTGCTACCTAAAATTATACTCCAAAACAAAGTTCAAGAATAATTGTAGAATATGACAACATTTAGCACCCAGAAAGATAATACTGACAATGCCTGCCATCCACTCATAAATTTCTGGGCATATAAAGAAAGCAATAGATAAAACAACAAAATTTTTACTGAGGAGAAAAATCAAACAATTGAAACTAATCAAGAAATGATACAGATGACAGAATTAGACAAAGGTTAAAATGATTATTGCAACTGTACTGAATATGTTCAAAAATCTAGAGAAGATTAAACCTATTAGAAATATGAAATATTCTTTAAAAAGACCTAAGTTGAACTCCTGCAAATGAAAACTATATCTGAGATGAAAAATCATCTGAGATGGAATTGAAAGTGGATTGTACAGAGCAACAGGAAAGATTAGTGAAGTTGAAGCAGATTGATAGAAACAACTCACATGAAGAAAAAAGACTAAGAAAACAAACAGCACCAGTGAATTTTTAGACCACCTCAAATGGTCAACCTAATATCCTAGGGGATTGGAAAGTGGGAGGAATAGGAAAAATATTTAAAGAAATTACGGCTTAAAAATTACTTTTATTTTTGCAGTACTGGAGTTCAAACCAAGGGATACCGAGCTATATACTCAGCCCTTTTTGTTTTTTATTTTGAGACAAGGTCTCACTAACTTGCCTAGGCTGGGCTTGAACTTGAAATCCTCCTACCTCAGCCTCCCAAGTAGCAGGAGCTAACCATAAATTCATAGAAACTCATTGAGACCAAGTGTAAGAAATATTGTACCAGGGCACATGGCTGCTCACTACCTTTAGATGATGACAAATTGACCAGAAAATCAGGAAACAAAGACAAAGAAGCAAAGATAAGAATGAGAGCAGAATTCTTGTTATAAACTGTGAATGAGAAGACAGTAGATCAACATCTTTAAAGTACAGAATTTCTTTAAAGTGTCATCTCAGAATTTTTTGTTCAGTGATAGTATCTTCAAAAACACATGTAAGATGAAGGTTTTAAGGGCCTCAAGGAAAAGAAAAATGCCATCACCAAAAGACCTGCAGTATTACAAATTGAAGTGGAAGAAAATAATTTGGAGAGTCAACGTAGGTCTATACAAAGGAGTGGATCTCAGTGCAGAGTACGTGCCTAGTATCTGTGAGGTCCAGAGTTAAAAACCAAAAGGAGGACTGTGAGTTTGAGGCCAGCATGGGTCACATGTGATTCCAAGGCCACACTGGACCACAGAATTGGATCTTGCTTTGAACAACCATATGAAAAGCAGTTACTACATGAATAAACTTATAGACTTTTTTGTATTCTTTAGTTTTCTTTAAATGATATCATAAAACTCAAACTTTGTTTTATAACAGTAAAAGTAAAATGTATGTGGATAACAGCGCAAAGGGTAAGAGGGAGTTGGAGTGCGTCACCCTTCACACCTGTAGATGTGTCACCTTCTCAGAAGCTCTTTCTATTTTAGGGATTTTTTTTGCAGACTTTATTACATGGACATGATCAGTTATTAAATCAGTCATCTTTCCTCCCTGGAAGATGAGAGATAAAGTAAAAGTTCCAAGTTTCTAATTTTGGCTTGGTCTTTCTGGTGGCCAGCCTCACCTAGGAGTCTACCAAAAGCTTCATTTGAACAAAAGATGTGCCTATAACCCAGGAAATTATAAAAGATTTGGGATCTTTGTGTCAGGAACTC
>PVJX010020732.1:0-32960 GCA_004027295.1 Dolichotis patagonum
AATGGCTGGACTAATCCACATTTTTTTTTGAGGGGTGGTACCAGGGATTGAACTCACAACCTCACACTTGCCAGGCAGGCACTTATGCCACTGAGCTAAATCCACCATCCCACTAATCTACATTTCTATTAACAGGATACAGAGATTTCCTTTTCTCCACATCTTCAACAATGCTTATAGTTTTTCTTTTTTTTTCTTTTAATCAGAGTCATGCTTAAAGATATGATGGTGATGGAGAAAGGGATGGTGGATATTTTTTTTTCATACACCTGCTACCCATTTGGTGTGTCTTCTTTTGACAAGTATTTAGTGAGGTCCTTTGCCTATTTTTAATCAGGCTAAATGCTGTTCTGCCTGTTTTGTATACATTTTGGATATTAACAATTTGCAAATTTTTTATTCTGTATGCTATGCATTTACTTTGTGAATTGTTCTCCTTGTTGTCCAGAAACTTTATAATTTGTAGCAATCCTATTTGTCTATTTTTGCTTTTATTTCCTGACTTTATCTGCCCAGATCAAATTTTCTTCATAGTTTTGCTGTTTTAGGGTTTACAGTTAATGGAGAATTCATATGGAATTCATTTTTGTATATAGTATTAGTTCAGTTTCATTCCTTTACATGTGACTATCCAGTTTCCCAAGCACTATTTAATAAAGATATTGTCTTCTTATTTCTTGGCACCAAGATTGAAAGTCAGTTTGTTTCACTTTTCTACTTTATAGGTTTTTTTATTGACTGACATATCCATACTACAGCTTGAAGTCAAAATTATTGGAAGTAGTATGATACCTCCAGCTTCATTTCTTTTGTTTAAGATTTTTTAACTATTCGGGGTTTTCAGTTCCATATAAAATTTAAGACTGTTTTGTTTATTTGTTTGTTTGTTTCTTGAAGAACGTTATAGAAGTTGCACTGAATTTATAAATCAGTTGGGATAGTATGGACATTTTAACAATTTTGATTCTTACAATAAATGAACATGGAATGTTTCCATTTATTTGTATTTTAATCATTTCTTTCATTAATGTCAGAGATGTATTTAGTCTACATATTTTATCTCCTGGGTTAAATTACTCCTAAGTTTTTATACAGTATGTTAGTTATTATAATTGGAATTCTTAATTACTTTTTAGATTGATATATAAGTACATAACAATGCTATAGTTTTAATAGTGAGTGTGTATCTGTAACTTTCTAAATCCATTTATCACTTCTGGCCAGTTTTTGGTAGTTTAAGGTCTTCTATATATGAGATGACAAAGACAATTTAACTTCTTCCTTTCTTATTTGGCTGACTTATTTCCTTTTTGTTGATTTGTTCTAGGTAAGAAATGCGCTACTACCATGAACAAAAGTGATGAGCACAAATCTTTTCTTATTCCTAATCTTAGAGGAAAAGCTTTCAGTTTCTCACCACTAAGACATTAGCTGTGGGCTTATGAGACATAGTCTTTATTTTGTTGACATACATGATTTCTATCCTAATTTTAAATCCCAAACAGTATTAAATTTTGTCACATTCTTCTTGAGATGATCACATAATTTTCAGACTTCATTTTGGATATTAAAGTGAATCATGTTTATTAATTTGTATATGATGACTAATAATTAAATTATTAGGATAAATTGGAATGATCTTTTTAGTGTGCTGCTGCATTTTGTTTGCCATTACTTTGCTGTAAAGTTTTGTGTCTGTTTTGCAGAGATATTAGAGCCCATGGTTTTCTTTTCTTTTAATTTCTTTATCTAGCTTTGGTATCAGGACAAGTTGGCTCTACAAAATTAGGTGTTCTTCAATGCTTTGCAAGAGTTGGAAAAGGACTGAAATTAGTGTTTCTTGAAGTATTTGGTAGTATTTATCCCAAAACAAAATATTGGGCTTTATTTTTGTGGGATATATTATTACTGCTCCAATATCATTATTCATTATTGGTCAGTTTAGATTTCCACGATTAAGTCTTGGTAGGTTGTGCTTTTCTGGTAATTTATTCATTTCTTGTAGGTTATAGGTTATCAGTTTTTGGCATATAATTGTTTACAGTATTTCTTCTGATCTTTTCTATTTTAACTTGTAATGTTACCCTTTTTTATTTCTGATTTGAGTTTTCTTTCCCTTTAGTAGTATAGCTATAGATATGTCAATATTATTTTTTCAACAAAATAACTTTTGGAAAGGTGTATTTCCTTAGTTGCCTACTACAAAGGTATCTGTCTCTCATCTTTTGTGACATTCTTGCAGAGGTAACTGATCCATGCTTGTGTGTTTATTCTGTGCATTGGTAAGTAAAGAAAAAAGAGCCTCCTATTTTGGGTTGCTGACTTTACCTATTCATATCCTTTTGATAGCTTTTATTTACACAGATACACAGCATTCACTTGTCGTGATTTTCTCAGTCATTCCCCCCTGCCAGAAAGTATACTTTTGGGTGCCTTTCTTCACTGTATGCATGAGGGAGGAAACAGTTCTGTGGCATCTCTTCCTATAAGTCCCGCCATGAGCACTTTACTGTTATGACCTCAAATAACCTTCATGAACTCCATCACAGTAAGGCTGGAACTTCAAACTATGAATCTGAAGTGGGGGATAGAAGCATGAGGTCTATGACATTCCCTATTTATCAGTACTATTCTTTGCTGAAATCATCTTCACTATCTTCTCATTTATCTTTCCAAGTTAACTTTAAATTGATTTTCTAAAGCCTCTGACACATAAAAAACTTATTGGAATTTTCATTTCAATCATGGTAAAAAAACATACATTTTTGGAGGTCAAATTACAATGTTTTACAATATTTAATCATCAAAGTTTATTTTCTGTCCCTATAAGGTTTTGCATTTTAAAAATGATTTAAGTCCTACATATTTCTTGACAACATTATTTCAAGGTACATTAATTAATTTAATAGTAAGTTATTGAATTGAATACTTTTCTATTTAATACCACACTACAGATAAACAGTAATAACTTTCCTATGTGTCTTCTCTAATGGAGGGCCTTACTGAACTTTATTTCCAAAAGACATTAATGATTTAGTGTTATTTACAAATAATAGTAGCTTTACACTATTTTTGTCACAGTTAAAATTATACTTCATTATTTTATTGTACTGTGAAACACTTGAATTATTTTAAATATTGTGGGTTCTGTAATGATAAAGATCTTGTCCTTTCTTCACTTTATTAGAAATATTCTGTATTCAAGGATGTGATACTTTATCACAGATTTAGTTATACTGAGTAATTCTGCATTCTTAGTATGAATCCCACTCATTTATGGTCCATCAAGATACTAATTAAAACCTGCTTTTTAAAATATATTTATTTCAGTTTCACATGTGAAGTTAATCAGACATTACTTTTTCCTCCATTATCTTTCTCATAATTCAATATAATAGTCATGTTGGATTCACAAAATCAATTGAGAATTAGTTAATCTACACTAAAGAAAATATTCTGTGCTCTATTATCTTCCTGAATATACTGTACATTGGAATCTCTTAATTTATATCTCTGCCACTTTCCTTGAGAGGTAGGAAATTCTTAATGTTGGCTTGCAACTGAGTAATTCTGTCACATCAAATGCACGTTCTATTACAGCAATTATTTTCTAGTGTTATCACTTGGTGAATTACAGTATGCACTTGAAGAATTGTTTATATTCTGGCTGCGTTTTTCAAAAATATAAGGAAAATCTATCTACTGCGCCATAAAATTTATGTAGAATTTTCTTTTTTTTGATTTTTTGACACACTTTTGCTATGTAGTTCAGAATGGCTTTGAATTCACTATGTAGCCCAACCTGGCCCTGATAATGACCATCTTGCCTCAGCCTTTTGAGTGCTAAAATTACAAGAATGTGCCACCATGCCTGGCAATGTAGAAAATGTCATTGTTGAATTAACATTTAAAATAAAATACTGGATAGTCTAATCACTATATTTTCATCTCTTTTGCTTTAGTTATTTCTCCAATGTAGTCTGAAATTAAATGTTGTATAAAATTCTAAGGTTTTATTTATATTTATAGGTGAAACTGTAGAGTTTATGTTTGGTTTGGAGGCTTTTTATAGGGGATAGCATTTAATTCTTCATTATTGGCAATATTATCATGAACTATATGAGAAATTCTATACACTTCTTTTTATATTGTTTTATTTTATTTTATTTTTAACTTTTTAAACTTTCATTAGTATATGATCACAGTACATACTGACTGCATTCATTGTCGGGAATTGGTACATGAAAATAACACATGTATTTTTTCCCCTTCCCTTTACCCCCTCTTTTATTTTTCCAGCATCAGATTTCTTTATCCAATAAGAGTTTATAAAGTTAGTCAGCATATACACAGATTAAAAACTGGACTAATAGACCAAAGAACACACAAAACATGTAAGACGATTAATACTAAGTCAAGATACACTTTCAGTTATATTGCCTATGCTTAATTACAGGTTTTTCTTTCTTGCTCTCTCTATATATGGTGAGGGAAAGGGAGGGAGGGAGAGAGAGCACAAATGTATACACACTTCAGAAAAAGGAAAAAGTTGTATAGATATTTTAATTCTAAAGTTTTTGAGACATTTGAGATTAATACAAGTTACCTTTGGTCTTTACAATTACAAGAGGCATTCAAAGTGGTGGCCATTAGCTTTCAGACATTTATTAATACACTGAACTGCTGCTTGGGTAACCTTGGTCATTGAGATTGCTACACATGCATTTTCAATTTCTTCTCTGAGGGCTGGCTGCCAGTGTTGTGAGTTTTCTGTAGTATACAACATTCTCTAGGGTCCCCCATATGAGGGCAACACCATATGTTGACAAACATACTGTTTGTTTATCCTGAAGTATGTATACATTTTTTGGTAGAAATATATATATATATATATATATATATATATATATATATATATCACCACGTGACATCTAAATTTGCATGTCTGAGTTACTTCACTTAACATTATGGTGTCAAGCCATTTTCCAACAAATGACTCAAGTTTATCCTTAATGGCAGAGTAGTATAAATACCACTTCTTCTTGAAATCAACATGGCTGAATGAGTTTCAAAGTCAAAAATTTGAATTTTCTGTATTTTACATGACCTATTTCATGATGCACAGGTTTCAATAGATGGGAAGATATCACATAAAAAAGACAATAGAGGCGCGGAGTTTTACTTCTACGAAAAATGTTTTCTGTATTTGATAGAAATTACAAAGAACAGGCTTGAATTCTACCCTTGCCCTGATAGATTTTGCCACTGACTTCTAGTGATTCCGTTATTCCTGGGACACAAATCAAGAGGTGACTTTAGGCAGTAGCTGGTGTAACTGTCCCAGTTATAGGTCACCAGAAAGATTCTTTTGATTGTCTCTGACTCAGGTTCCTCCTCCACCCTGCCTTGATACTAATGAATCTACCAATATCTATGACACAACGTGACTCCTTATCTCCACTGATTTCAAGTCACTTGAAGAAACAGCACCCAGGACCTCTCTTATATGTGTGCACTTAACTTTACCTTTTTACATGTTATACAAATAGCATCTTACAATTTTATATCACAAATCCCTCCAAAACACTTCTACAGAAATGCCTCATGACTGACCTTAACTGTTGAATTCTTCACTTGCGTGTGTCATTATAGTCTAATTACTTTGGAGAGAAAGCCCCATTATAAGAGCAACCAGGAGTCAGAAATATATTGAAAACCTTTGCTACTTTTGATTAAACTCCAACTATGTTCTTGGCTGACCTCAATTAGTGGTCACATGAATCTCTAATTTAGTCTTTCTCCCTCTACCCACAAGGTTTTAATAAATTATACATCTTCTTTTTAATTTAGAAACTTCAGATATTCTTTTCCCAGAAATTGAATCTGATTCTTTCCTTTGAACCAATATAGTCTGGTTTTTGGTCAGTGATGTCCTCGCAGCAACTGTTCTTACAAGCTGTTTATCACAGCTACCTCGTATTACGTTCAAATGCAGTATAAGCCAGGATTAAGTTCCCCAGAGGGTGAATACATGGTTGAAGTTCCATGTTATCTTTTCTGCCAAATGAGTACTATCTGGCTATTTCCCCAGGTACTCTACAGCCTCGCATGATCCCTTCGCTCTCCCTGCTCTGTACTGGAATAGCTTTGCAAAGCATGGTCCCGAGAACAGCAGGGTCAACTTTATCATCAGCATTATCAGGTGCCTTTCTCCAAATAAACAGAAAGTCATGGCTCCATTCTAAAACCACTGAATCAGAGACCAAAGGGTGAGCCCGAAAACACAAACAGTATCACCAAGTGATTCTGGTAAATACTAATGGCTAAAGTACTGTGAGCTCTCAACAATATAAACTGCTCGCTGTGGTACACGTGCCATAGATTCACCACCACCCGTCTACGGGTTCAGCTGGAGGTTTCTTCTGCTTCCTACATGTCTTGGTTACTTTTCTCTCCTTGCTGAGACAAAATATCTGATGCCCAAAATTAGGGAAGAAAAGGTTTATTTAGCTTACAGTTTTTGGAGGTTTCAGTCCATAATCAGCTGGCTCAAAGGCAGTGTGGCATGACACTGGGGCAACACTTCAAGGCAGCAGCCAGAGAAAAAAGCAGAAAACAAGCCTCTTCTCCTCCCTTAATTGTACAAAGGCCACACACCCACCTTTCAGGGCCAGTAGCATTCACAAAATCTCCTTGCCCTCCTAAACTTCTCAAGTCAACCCAATATGTCAACCATAACACTACATATTTAGCCATTTAGCTTTTGTTATATTTTGAGTTACTGGATTTTCCTTCCCAAGCTCATAATTCTGTCCCTCCAAAGGAATGCAGCACTTATTAATATTTTTGTATGTATCTATTTTTTATTAGTACATGTTTGCCATATGTAATGATTACATTCACTGTGGGGAGTTTTTACATGTTCATAATATATCTTAATTTCTTTTTTGCCCCTTCCTCCCTGGCTTTCTCCAATTTTAATTTATTATACTCTCTTAAGTATTTGTAGGAGAAGTGTTGAATGTATATATTAAAGATACCTTGTGGTTATCTAAACAAAACTCTGATTCTGTATCATGTACTTCTGTTATTACTCTGCAGCATTTCATAGAAAATTTCTGCTGAATAGGTATAAGAAAAAAAACTGTGGTAGGAAACTACAAAACTGGCTGTACTCAATAGAAAGTGGGTCAGGTTTTTACTACTCTTACTCGTGTTCCTTCACGCATGGGCCTCTAGCATTTAGGGCTATTTTCTTCATATTTCTCACCAGAGCTCTCCTGATAAGAAAACTACTCTTGGGGATTTACTTTTTATTTCATTGTTAAAGAATATACACATTTGCCCTTTTCTTCATGATCCTAAATGGCTAGGCAAATTAATACACTGTTTTAAGACTTAAAGGTTAAGTTAAATCAAATAAAAGAAAGCATAAAATTTAGAATCAGACAAAGCAGGGTTTCAATCTTGGTATTGATAGTTACCAGCTCTTTGTTGATGTGTATCCCAACTAAATCTCTAAGCCTCTTCTTTCCCAATCACAAAGAAAGAAGTGGATGCGAAACTGCAGGTTGTTGTAAGAATTAAAAATAAATAGGTAAAATATCAACACAGTAGGAATCCTGTATTTTTTGCTTTTATTATGGAGTTATTAAATTGCAAATCTTTAATCTGGTACTCCTATTAGATATCCCTTGTGTTTAAGACACATATAGCATATTAATTCAAAGATACCTGGCTTCCATCACAGAAAGAGAGTTAACAGTCTTTCACTTCTATTTATTATACACATACCCATACAAATCTTTTACTATAGAACCATAATTGGTTTCAAAATGTTTGCTTATGGGCCATTAATTTCTATTATTATTAGCAGGAAAACACCATTGTTCTTATTAATGGAAAAGTCATCATGCTGGCGATAACACTATCATGTGTTTGGAATTACATACTATTGATGACAATAAATTCTTTCTCTACACTTGAATAACCGAACAGACTTGGCCATCTTTCAGAGCCTGGATGAGTTATAGTATAATAGTACTTACATGTTCTGAATATGTTAGAATATAATTTTTGCACAAAATAAATGTGATATTCTAGAAAAAAGGTTGGAATTTTGATGCAAATACATGGTATCTGGGACAGAATACACAGCATTCATACAATAGGAAGAGAGACTGATGACAGTCTGCCTTGCATGCATCTGAAGGCTGTGCCTGCCTCTAACAAAAATATGCCAAATCAAGCAAAATGAATAAAAATAATGTATATTAGCAAAGTGAAAATGGACATATGCATATGCGCATTGCTCAAATCTTCAAAATGTCACAATAAAAATGCATGTCAGAGCACTTAGGCATGAAAAGAGTCTATCATGAAGGGAAACCAACCTGAAAGGGGCAGACTTGAATTTTTGGTGGCTCCGCAAAGCAGGAACATACTGGAAAACGCATCACATTTTGATTACTTTTCTTATCTCTGTCTGACTTCAGATGTATAAGCTTCATATTTAAATCTTTAAAATCTTCCATCAGCTTTTCAACAAGCCCAAAATCATAACTGTCATAGAACATGATCATAGAAAGTGACCAACCCTACCCCCACTGAGTTTCTCAGCAAGAAAATTAAGACAGAGTTAGCCTAACCCTTGAAAGGGACTGCATTTAGCTGAGGGAAAAAGAAACAGATGAAAGTGAGTAGAATATTTAATTGAATGTTCAAAACAAAGCAGAAGACATGAAATACAAAGTTACATAAGATATAGCGATAGATTCAGCTATAACACTTGCATGGTTCATCAGAAAAACACACTTGGAGGTGCAAATATCACGTATCCAAATATCAAAAAAATCTAAAGCTTATAATCAAGTCAGTTCTATAGGGTTTTTTTTTAATGACAATACCTACTACAAGTTACAAATTATTTCAGGTTATCTATTGCCGCATATTACTAAAATACATTACACTACCTATTATCAGGATTCTTCAATTTGGGGAACACTCAGCGGGGTCATGTTGTCATTACACCATGTAGCAACTCATGGGGTGGGTAAATGGCTGTGAACTAACTGTAATGACGTGGCAAGTGTCACTTGATTGGGTCCTAGGTTCTTGGTAAAGGTTAGTTTCTTCATTTGTGTCATCTGGGTTTTTCAGGAAGAAGATCCTCAAACGTAATTAAGATTGGCAGCACTTTAGAGGGGAAAGAGAGGGCTAATGCCTATGAAAGTTGGAGAATCTCTTTACACTACAATGAAATTTAGCCACCAATGAAGAGTTAGAAAACTAATAGGCAGAGAGAGCTCTTAATCACTACGAAGACCTGGCAAAGTTTTGATCGACCCAGTGTGGAGATCCAGAACAAACATCATCACATTTGGCAGAATCTAGTATCTCCACTTGGCTCTGTCACTGCTGAGGGGTAAGAATAGCACAGCCTCAGTTGGCACACTGAGGTAAATCTTGAAGGGGTTCTATGTGTCAGTTCTCCATTAACTACTTTGCTTGCTCAATACAGAACTTTTTTCAAAGAGAGTATTACATACCTCTAAAGTTCAACAGACGGCTCCACGTGGCTTCTCCACGTGGTTGGCATGAGCCATCTCACAGCACAGTGGTCTTGGGCATGGTAGTTGGAGCACAAAGGTGGAAACTGCCAGGCCTTCTTAAGCTGTAGGCCAGTAACTGACATGCTGGCACTTCTATTATGTTGTGGTGGTTAAAGCGGGAGGAACAGAGATCCAGGTCAGATTTAGGAGGAAGGGATTATACAAGATTGTAAACATCAAGATGCCCAATTCATTTATCACTGGAACTATTAACAGTCCCACTTAACATTTTCAGAGACTGAAATAGAAGTATAAGTTGGGATCCTCATACTTTCCTATGATTCGTGTTTTAGACTGTATTTCAGTTATATAGAGAATAAGCAAACTATTAAAATATGTTGCATTACTTGATTTTGAAAATCATAATTTCCTAAGGACTAAAGAACTATATATCAAATTTAGAATTCTTGGAATATTCGGGTTTTTGCCTTAGAATATGCTGGTGTAAGAAAATCAACTGACTCCTCGTCTCCAGCCCCCAGACCAGGCCAATCTGTCTTCACTCCTAGTGCCATATTCCTCCAGAAGTACCAATAATACACATATCTGGATACCCCAAATGACAAATCCCAAGTAAACTGACTTCCTTTACTATGACCTTCATCTTTTTAGATAAAAGCCATTTTTTTTTCCTTTAGCCAGATCTCTAGCACAGTCTGCCTTTAGGAGGAAGTGATGAGAATGGTATCCTGGAGGAATTCTAGGAGGCACCCTCAAAGAAAATTCTAGATGGACTGATACAAGATAAAGACATGCCAGGCTCACACTGTGGATTCTGTCACCTGCTCCTGTTCCATTTCCATAAACACAGGGCCTGTTAAAAGCAACCGTTCTAACCCTCAGAGACCTGCTTGCATGCCTAAGAGAGAGATATGTTAAGTCTGAAACTCTTTTGTATCTCTTGCGTCACTCATTTTTGCTTATAAGGATTTTCTTTGACTTTTGTCAACTTGTCCGTGCATGGAATGTTTTTTAAAACATATTCTATCTAGATCTTATTAGTTTTTCTGTTCCAGGAGTTAATCTGTTTTCTGTTCCAGAGTTAATCTGTTTACCTAGATAACCCTACCACTATAATTAAAGTCAAACAATTAGTTTTGTCTTTTCACGTTCTATATAAATAAGTAATACACTTTTAGTATAGAAAAGCATAAGACCTCAATTACTCACTATGCTGTGTCTTCCTTTCCAGTGTCTTTGATCCATATTTGTCTCCTTTTGTGGCACAGATTTTATAGAACATGAGGTGTTCTTCAAACATACAATGGATGGTTAAATTTTTAAAAAAATACAGTGAAAGGCACGTTGGCATTAATCTCCCTCGAAGTACTCCCCTCATTCTAAACACATTTATCCCATACTTCTTACCATGTTCTGAAACAGTTCCGGAAGTCTTCTTTCATGAGTGTCTATAGTTGTGCTGTTTAGCTGCCTTAATGTCTTGAACTGACTCAAGATATTTACCTCACATGGTTATTTTGATCTTAGGTTAGAGCCAAAAGTCGCATAGCGCCAGACCTGGGGACTAAGTGGTAAAGATGCACGGTAGTGATTTCACAGGCCTGCCTTTACACTGCAGAGCACTCAGCTGCAGCATTCACCATATCTTAAATATTGTAAAGAAGCTTGCTAACCAGGCCTTCCAGAATTGCTTCAGAAAGTGACAGGAATGATGGGCTGTGTCTGAAGTGAGAGAGGGAGTGACCTGAGGGGGATTAATGGCAATGTTCTTTTTACTGTAATAATTTTTTTTTTAATTTTAAATGTCATCACAGGCAGATACTGTCTTTTCAAAAGCACAGCCTTAGCATTCACTTTCCAAGTATGTTAAATCAGAAATGTGTTTAAACACAATATTGTATTTTATTGTTTAATAGATATGTTTACACGTCAAAATCCTGGTTTGTAATTTACATCATACTGAATTCAAATTATTTTGTTTTATTTAAGGTTCTTGAATCTATGTATTCAAGATAACATGTATCCAATAAACATGTATGATTTCTTTTCTTAGACTGTTTTCTGATACTAATTTCATTGTTGTACTAACATTGCCATGGAGATTGTCCTCCTTATATGCTAGAGATTTTGAAATACCCTTCAAGTTTTTCGGAGGCTAGGGTCCTTTTTTAGAGATTCTGATAAATTTTAATCTTTTTCTTGGTTACTGATGTAGTCACACCACTTTTTCTAGCACCTACTATGTTTTCTGCACAATGACTGTGCAATTAGAAAGTTTCTAACTTTACCTAGTATTTTCTTCTTTAAAATATCATATTTATGGCTTTAATAGTTTTCATATTGCTGACATTGAATACTTATTTTCTCTCTTGACACGATAAAGCAAGTAGAAACTGTTTTTGACTTTTTAAATAGCCAGATTTATCAACCACTTTTAGTCTTTATTTTCTTGTATTTCAATTAATGTTTCCTTCAGCAGTCATCAAGTTTAAGGGTTTCTTTTGTTATAGTAAAATCATTTGCTAATTATATTTATTTTTAATGAAAGCACTAAGTTCTTCATTATTATTTCTACTTTTCTGTAATCTCAATTTAGTTCTTTATTTTACCCAACAAAGATTTTCAGCTCAATTTTGCATTTTTGTTTATCTCTAGATACTTTTCTTATCTCCTCCAGCTCACATTTAATCTCAGTCTTTGTCTTAGACAGCTTCATTTAATCTCTTTTTATCACTTTGTAATCTCTTTATTCATGTATTTTTTTTTAATTTTATTTTAAAGGGAATAAAACTAAAGAGGGCAGTATAGAGCAGATCAGAACAGGACAACATAGGCAACACAGTACTTTACATTAAGACAACCAGACATCAACAGTAGCTATCGCAATTCTCTTACTCTGCTATAGTTGAGCATAGTTTCAAATACAATAATATCAAACATAACACAATAGTATAAAGCCATGCATAGAGTGAAAGAATTACAGGGCTTTCTGAACCGAATAACAGAAAATGATCAATGGGTACTATAATATCTCATTTTCGCTAGAAAAATTTTCTTTAAACTGTCACACATATTCAAATCCCAATGAGACACAATGTGATAGAACCAAGGGTAGTAGAAGAATAGGAGCATGGTAGGACTTCTAAGAAGGATGATATTAAATCAGCAATAGCTGTCATAATGTTTTGTTTTCTTCAAAACAGCTGTTCATATCATCACACATGATATAGTCAAACAAAACAGAATTATTCACATATTATTTTGTTTAACAGATTTTATTGAGAACACAAAGCAGATGCTTTCTTACTGTGCATCTATTTTGTTTTTGAGCCTCAACTACATTATCATTCATCTTCTACTAGCGTATTATACTGCTCTTGTTGTTCAGATAAATTCTCATAGGTTCCAGAAGGGTATCTTTTTCCTTCTTTCTTTAAATTAATTTGTCCTTCTAAAACCACTGGACATAACTATTTTGGGGATTACCAACTACAATCAGTCAGGGAATGATGCAATAAGAAACAATCACAAAATCTGAGTGGGTTAAGCCAATAAGAGTTGATTTTTATATCATGTGTTTGGACTATAGTCTGTGCTGGGCTCTGCTTCATTTCATCTTCAATCTGAATCTCAGTTTGATGGAGCCACTATCATAGCACAGGAAAGACAGGATGGCGCGAAAGGTCACTTCAGCTCTTAAAAACTTGTGCTCTGAAGTTAGCACACTGCTGCTCGTATTTCTTTGGCATAAGCAAATCCACACAGCTACACCTAACTTCGAGGACGGTGAAAAGTATACTTCTGTCATACGCCTAGGTAAAACAGAGGCCTAGAAATAGCCAGGAACAACTAATGACTACCACACTGGTAATGTAGCTATGCTATCTTTAAATTTTATTACCGTCACTTGTGTGTTGTGGTAATCCTTTTATTCCTTGAATCTTAAAACAAGAAAAATTGTCAAACATAATTTTCAAACATTATATTTGACACTACCTTTATAATATGGTTCTTTTCAACTGAAGGAAATGTTCTGTCTTCCTCTGTTTAATTATTTCTCTTATTAGTGGAAAGCAAATGCTCCCTCAAATAGTTTGAAAAACCTTCTCACTTTGTTCTCTTAAACAACAAGGATGGGAAAACTAAAATATGCTCCACTACTTTTCTCTATTTTCTTCTTGAGTTATGATGCCTCTACAGTAATGGAGGTACATTGGAAATGAAAATAAATTGTGTGTTTGACAGGCAGAGTTGTCAAAAAGAAGATGTCCTTCATTTTTCCTAGCTCTCATCCATGCATAAAACATATTCCCTTAAATTAAATAGTTCTTTTTCTTTGGTACTTGCTGTTGTACTTCAGCACCGGGGAGTAGTCTGTTTGCACCAGTTCCTCCAGGAAAATAATACTAAAGTAATACTCCTATTGCCAAGGTTAAGCTACCTTCTCTTCTGAATGAGTCATCTGTTAATATTTCTATGATAATAAGCAGGGAACTACAGTTTCACTGAACAACCACCCTCACAGTCAAATAAAGAAGCAGCTGCATAGTAGTGCAGCAGATGGAAGAGGAGGACAATGTTGTGCGGTTCACTAGGAAAAGCTACTCTAGCAAGGTGAAGAAAGACCAGTTTATCTGGATGGAAATATTTGGTACGCCCCTTATTTTGATATGGCTGCTGTGCACGTTGTATGGGAGTAGGATATGTCCAATGGAGAGAGAAGATTTACTAGTTAACACATTATGGAATAAGGGGTTCATAGCAGGTCTAGACATAAAAACAACAGAGCTAAAGAAAATGTTAAATATAATACTTTGGAAGAACTACCCCTGATCTCAAGGCATGTGCACATACCAAACAAAAATATAAGGCTTCTGGTAGTACTTGCAGACTTTCTGTATACAGCTGCATTAGAGTTTCAAGGAGGTAGGGATGATGTCCTATTGGTGGTTTTGTAGATGAGATTTAATCTGAAAGTCAGATAATCGAACTGAACCCCTTTTATTCCTTGAAATACTAAAGTTTGCACTACAAGGATAGACCTGAGGTTTCCAACCATGAAACTAAACCCCCAAGAGGGGGACAATCAAGAAGACAAAAAGTCCTTGTGAGGTGGGTAGATGGGTGGTGTTTGAGAAAGATCAAAGTTAACTGAAGCAAGTAGAACCAGAAAAACAAGAATGAAGATTAGTCTGCAATAACAGATCAGCATTATCATGTAGACTCACTTGCATGCCACAATGAAGACTTTAAATTTAATAGCATCCATAATAGGCATTTCCATCAAAGAACTGAAATTTGAGAGAACCATTGTACTATAGATGCAAGTGCTGGAAACCTTCATGACAGCAGTGATTAAGAGTCAAACACATCTGGAGGTGAGAATTGAGGTTCAGGGCAAACAACAGCTATGTAAAGAATATAAAGTACTCTGTGTGCATGTGTGTGTGTGTGTGTACACATGTGTATATGCACATACATGGCACTGACCCAATCACATGTGTGCAACATGTGGTATATATTGGCAAATCATAACATAAAGGGATTAATAGTATACTCAATTTTTCATGAGAAAAAGAGGGAGTGAGAGTTTAGACAGTTGATCTCGTGGTAAGAGGTAAATAATTATTTGTGTGTTTAAAAACTGTACACTCTTAGCATACCTAAAACCTATTCATATCACTCAATGAGAAAGAGAAACATTTTTCTTTTTTATAGTAATCTAAAATAGAAAAGTTTCAGGGCAAATCACATAACATACACACATAAAGAAGCAACATTTATTTGCAGGAAATGTTTGTAGTGTCACCAAATTTATATTTCTTTCTAAGGGGAAATTTAAAAAGCTAAATGAGAATATTTAAAGTAAAAGTCAAACAATAAAAAATTATTGTTAAGGCTTGAACTTGAATCAGATACTTTTCAAATATATAAGAAAAACAAATTTTATACCACATTTTAGACCTGTGGAAAACATTTATTTCAGGTCAGGAGAATAGGGCAAGAGGTGGTCAAAAGCACTCAAATATCATTTAAAACTTCTCTGTCGATCCGAGAAGTGGCTGGAACATCCAAAAGAATATACATTATTTAAAGCACAAAGAAAATCTACTTTTAAAAGCAATAAATGCTGGAACAATTATTATATAAGAAAACCATTTGCTCTATTTTATATTTTGTTCTTTTTAAGTTATTATTCATCTAAGTGGAATTTTATAATTAAAAAATTTTTCTTTTTTCCCCTATGAATTCTGTGATTTTTTATATAAATTCCAAAACACCGACATCATAACTCACCACTGTAATTTAATAAATTATTTAAGAAAAACTACTTTCAAAAACACTGAACAAACACCAAAGTCTGCGGGGTAGAGGGGTGGGAGGGAGAATTGAATTCCATTAAGGATTTCCAGTGAACAGAAAAAAACTTTCTGATATAAAAACAGGAAGTCCCCTGAGAGGGAAACATGATTGTAGGGACAAGTCACTGAGATGAAATTTACTGGAAGGGGAACTCAGTGACATTTGGAACATTCTGACTAAACCATGCTGGAAAATCAAACTCTGGAGCATTTAGCAATGATTTTCAAAATTACTACCATATAGAATATGAATCTGGAGCCAATCTATTCTTCATAGAAGGTTCCACTTTTCTATTACAAAATAACCAAAACCTTTCTGAAGATTGTAAATTAATAAATTTCAAAGGTCTGCTTAATAATTTGGGGGGATTTTTCTATCTGCAGATTGATTAATCTCTGCATCATTTCTATAATCAAACGAGAGGCTATATTTTCGGTGTTTTTATTAAAATAGTGCCAATAAGGAAGTAATAACCCAGAAAACCATTCCGCGCAGCTCTGAGGGTGCCAAGATATTCCATTAATGGATTGAAATAATAAAGGAAAAGCAGCTCCTCTGTTAATTTACAGGCTATTCAGCATCTTGGAAAAGTGCTCTAAAATGAGAAAAGGAAGAATGTATTTGCTCATTCAGAGGAAAGGTAACACCATCTCTCATTCTTCTTTGCAGCTGCTTTTGCTTTAAATAAAAATGAAGTTTTCCTTATAATTATTTACTTTTCTTGGCCCTGTACATTTAAAACCTTAATTATTCATGTGGTAATACCTCCTCTAATAAGGTATTCAAAGAAGAGAAGCAAATATAAATAAAACACTTCTTGGATTTAAGAAAGCACGACCTTGTCCCAGTTACTCATTTCTAAAGGTGAAAATAAAGACATCAGACTATTTTGGTCTAGGCTATACTTAGAGACAATATTAACACAATTATAAGGCCAAACACATATTCTATTCAAATGTTTAAATAGACAAGAAAAGCTAAAATGTGAAGAACTTGAAAGTGAATGAGTGACTCCCAGATTAACCACAACCAGATCAAGAAAAAAACTAAAATACATGTAGCTAGCTTTATGTTATTTAAAAACAAATTAGAAAGTCAGTGATGATAGTCCACAATTATGGTGATTAAGCTAATTTTTAAATTTGGACTCTCAAGGATTAGTCATCTGTTTGAAAAGAGTATTTTCCTCCTCTCTACTGTAATTACTCTTTCAAAATTCACACCTCTCCTACATTAGTTTCTCTTCTATGCTTTTCTGCTTCCCATCCTAGTACTTTATCACTCTGAACTAACTTTGAGGTCCAAGAAAAGAAGGCAATGATGGCCAGCAGGGTGGAATTTTTATGTCCACTAAAAACTAACATTACTAAGTCCAAAAACCTGGTATTCGCCAGCATAGCCATGAAGACTTGCTGTCTTGTTTGACAGGCCAGTGTCCTCTCCCCAGGGGCTCAGGTTGACCCCAGAAGCAGTGAGACCTCAAAAAAAACATTTCTACTTCTCTGATTTCACACTGTCTCAACTGCCATCACACATTTGTTTTCACAACATTAGCTCATGACTGACCAGTTGAATGATGGTATAATGTAGAAATTAAAAGTATACTCCATAGATAATTTTCTGGATTTTTATCCAGGTTTCACAAGTTTAAGGCATGAACAAAAGCAAGAAATTTAACTTCTCTGAGCTTCACTTTACTATGTGTAAATCAGAAAAATAATCTTTGCTGACGGTTGTGAGTATGATAGGAGTTATTACACAAACATGACTGCATGATAACTCTCATTATTGCAGAACCGAAATTTTGAAAGCAAAATTGAGCACTTATATTTTATAGATCTACTACAATGCATTGGTGATCATTAACTTTTATTAATGTGCATGGAATTTGCAGGTTTGCACTGTTGTGAATACTGTGATAAACTTCACAGTTGAATTTCTGATTAGTTGCCTAAGTCAAAATCCTAGAATTGTCGAGTTGATCTTTCAAAATAGTTTTATATGTACTATTAAATTGCTCTCTTAGGAGAAAGAATGAATTTAAACTTCTAATCATTTCCTCTTTCTCATCACTAAAAATACTTTCTCTAATGTTCTTAAAAATCTGTAAGTGAAAATTATATGTATGTATATGATTTTCATTTGTAGCACTTTTATAATCCATAATGTTCAACACTTTAATTTTACTTCCCATTTTTGTCTTAACATGAAATATTCAATCACTTTAACTTAGCAATTTTTGACTGATTTGTAAGTTCAGTTGTATCTCACATGTTTTTGTTCTTTTTGTCACATTCACTGAGTAAGTTTCTTTCAATCTTTTATTTTGTAGCTGATGCTTTTGATATCGAACAGGTATCGTTTCTGAAATCAAAACTGTCATCCTTTTCCTTTGGGTACTATACAAGGATTTGATGGTTTGAAAGTCATTACTATATCAAGATATAAATTATCACCTGAATATTAATGTTTTTATTTTTATATTAACTATTTTAATTCATTTTGCTTAAATAAAGTGCATTAAGAACTTTTAGTGTGCTTTTCTTTCGTTCCTTAAAATGGAATAATTAAAAACATGTATAAATTGCTTTATATGTTGATATCTCCAACAGTCTATCATTTTAATAAACGCATCCTCATAAGTTACTTTATTTCTATTAGGACAAATTCTTCTTTTTGTTTCTTTAAAGGATATCATCAGATATATACACCCACACATTCTTTCAGCAAAATTTTGTTTTAAATCAAAACCTAGCCATAGACAGAGAAATGTAGATGGAAAGATCAAGAAAAAATTAATATGTAAATGTAAAATCTACCAATTATTAAAGTTAATTTGCATAGATATTCTTGAAATATTAATTCTGACTAAAAATACAATACAAAAGAGTGGAGAGAAAGAAATATTATGTTAATGTTTTGTTATCTCATAATGTGGCATAAATCTAGTATTTTTAAAGTTTTGGAAAGGCAGATAATGCTATAAGTAAATGTGTCAAATTTAACTATTATAGTTTCTTTCAAGATATGAAAGAAGTATTTCTGACAACACTAGTACACACCTACAACCTTCTTAGGTGGCATATTTACCTTTAGTCTGATGAAAGATCAGTTCTGACTCAACTAGCCCTAAAGTATACATCACACAAGAGATGTTACCTGGGGCACTGCAGGTCTATGACCATTCGTGCCTCAGCCTCAACCATCATTTCAAACCACTGTGCTGAAGTCTTCACACTGGCCACTCAAACTCCACTCACTCAAGCAGCAAAAGTGTCTGTACATGTGGAGTATGCATTGATTTATCATCCAGGAAGTCCTAAACTAGCGTCCCTCTGGCTTGTTTGGCTAATTCTATGATAATGAACTTCCCTTTTCAAAAAGTGAAAATGCAGTAAAATCAATTTTCTTGAGTAATTATTATTTTCACAGATTTTTGTTAGACTTTGGAGATACAAACTTAAATAAAAATGTCCATAAAGGGCAAAATTTCATAATCCCATTATATTGTGGACATCAAAATTAGAATTACAAAATGAAGAATACTAAAATCAATTATCAATAAATTTTCATTTACCCTGGTGCAGGAGAAATTCATTAAAGACTATCAAATACATGTCATTTTTTTTAATCGGTATCAGGTATTGAACTCAAGACCACACGCTTGCAAGGCAGGCACTTACGCCACTGAGCTAAATTCCCAGACCCTAATGAGATTTTTTTTTTTGTTTACACATGTCATGTTTTACCTGTCATAAAATAAAAGTTTACAAAGCAGGATACTCAAGAACACTGTAGCAAATGGAAAAACTGAGCGAAGACAATGGTATATGAATGTACAACTTATAATAATAAATTTGAAAGGGATGATGAAAAGTAGGGAAGTAGCTATAAACATAAGGTAGATTAAAATATTCTCAAGCACTCTTACTATGGAAAGTTATTGGGGAAAAAAAAAACACTTTTGAAACCAAACCCAAAACGGTTTAGGCAAAAACTAGACATTCTTTTTACCTACATAATTTAAAAGCCCAGCATTAGTCTTCACTTCAGGAATACCCAGATTCAGAGACGAAAAGAACTCTCTCAGGATCCAGCCTCTTCTATTTATTCACCTGCCTGTGTCCCCAAATTGGGGAAGCTGACAGAAGTTCCAACCAGGATTTTTTTCAGAGTCCAGTACCTTAGGAAATCTCAATCTCTCTCTCTCTCTAGCTCCATTTCTCAAGCTTTTTTTCCTTTGTCATTCTCATTAACATACCTTTAACACATTCTTTCCTAACTGTTCTTTGCCCAGGACATTAAGGAGTGATATGGTCAGTTAGGGATGAGCACTGTGGCCGTCCGTCCAGACCATAAATCACTGTAATATCCATGAGATACTCACAGTGCAAGAAATCACTGACAATGCTCACTGAGTATGCATGTTCTAGCTGAAGTCCCATAAGCCCCAGAGCTAACTGCGTTCCATCCCTAAACCCATCACTCAGGCCATTTAGATTAGTCAGATCTGGGTCATGTGCTATTATTCTGCAGGTAAAAGCTGATGGAAAGGGCCGCATAGGAAGCAACCAAGCGCTGGAAAAAGTTGTGCAACAATGGGAAATTCCTAGTATTCTGATCAAGAGGACGATGAATTGAGATGGAATGAAGGTTAAGAAAAGAAACAATAGCAATCCATTACAACTGTGCTTGAAGAAAAGTTTATTAATGAACCATTGTGAAAGTAGAACTAAGAGTCTGACTAGAGGAAAGCAAGGTTATTCACAAGTCAGATGATGAAAAGGAGAACAAGCAGGAAAAAAAAAACTTCTGAGATGAAATAAATACCAGTTGATTAGAGAAAATAAAGGAAAAGTACAAGACAAGCAGTCTTAGTTGAGCAGATAAGCCAATTACAAAAAAGTCAGCCTGGATGAATGAAAGGTTTGGAGAAATGATAATCTGTTTTATGGATATTTGATTATCCTTAGGATATTCAGGCAGAGATGACCATGAGAAAGTTGGAAATTCTGCTCTGGCAATTAAGAGAGACATCCAAGTCAAAGCATTAGTGGGCAGACATTGATGTCACTTGAAATCATGGAAGAGAATGAGATGCACAAAGGTCTGATAATACAGCACACAATACTCAAAGGCAGAATGTCGGGGAGCACACTATCTAGACAGAGGATAAAAACACTAAAGGCAGACAAGAGGAGGCAGGAGCCGACTTGGAGTCTGACCTGGATTTAAGACCCATTTTTTTAAGTTTATATGAACCTGAGCAATTTATTCAGATTCTATGACTCAGCTTGCTCATTGATAAATCTGACTAATAACAACAGTGTTTGTCATGCAGGATCATATTTGATCTTAAGGAACAAATTAAATAATTAATGTAAAATGTGAAGTAAAACACCAGTACACGGGAAGGCTCAATATACTGTTGTTATTGTTGTTTTTTCACCTGGGAAGAAAAATTCTGGAAAAACATCACAAATCTGCAAATGCTAATTGTGGAGAATAATTCACATAACTAGGTTAAAATGGAAGCAAAGATGGTACTGAGTGCCCAAAAGCCAAAAGCTAGCCTTCAGTAGGATGAAATGAAATTATTTGTCAATATAAGAAGCAAGAGAGAAAAACTGATGAAATTGCAGGGAAAATTTGATATGGGAAGGAAACCAGGAAAAGTGCTAACACCAGAAATGTTGATTGATAATTAAAGAATCAGTTGTTTGTCTCCAATATGAAGATGATGAGGGCAGAGGCTTGAAGTAAATAGGAAAGTATGGCACAAGAGATATAGAAAGTATGCTAGAAGACAAATAATAAGTTGAGTATAAATCTTTCTGATTGAGAGAGAAGCCAAGATGAATTAATAGTGAGTGAACTGGTGGTTGAAGAAACTGACCCACTTCCTGACATTTTTCAGCGACATATTGGAGGTAGAGAAAAGAGAAACAGATATTAAGTAGCAGGAATTGTCCAAGATTATTAGCAACACAAAACTAGAGAAAATATCCCAGGGAAATCTCAAATTTTGAGAGAAAGGAATCATAGTGTCCTAGACTAAGCATTGTTGAGGCAGTTAAGAACTGTATGAAACAAAGATGAACTATGAAAAGACTATAACTATCAAGAAATTGGAGATCATCATGGTGATAGAAGTAAATTTCACTGGAAATGAGACAAATGGATATTTGATAGCCTTAGTCAGAGAATAGTATTCAAAGGTTAAATTTTTGTGTATGCACTTTTGAAAAAGAAAATACTTTCCTTTTCAAAAGCATGAATAATTTTCTCACGAATGACCAAAGAGGTTAACCTAAAATGCCTGCAGTGCAGGCTTTTAAAAACTGTTCCATTTCATAAAATATGCCAAACATTAGCATAAAGCAGAGGCTAAATTTATAACTATCATGCAGCTGCTCGATATAAACAGCATGAAAGACAATGGATGTTATTTTTAAAGGCATCTGGGGATAAAAACATCCAAAGCTATTTTTTAGCCAAGTCTTTACTAGTATATGTACAGACTTTTACAAAGATTTGCGAAATATTATCTAGTTCATTTTAAGTATTTAACTCAAAACTTTCTGTTGAATGAACAACTATCTTAAAACATCATCACAAATAATGATAAATAAATATGCAATGTTAGTTAAATTTAGCAATGTTTAATAGATTAAATAATATTAAATAATATGCAATGTTAAAATAGATTTTCTGTAGTTATAAAGTTTTGGACAAAATTAATACAAATAGCTTGTGAAAAAGTAAACACTGAGAAGCTGGGGAAAGGTGGCCACTGGTCACTAGTTATGATGTTTTCCAAATTTCATAAACAAGAAATGTCCCACTGACATAAAAACAAAACATTGCTACAGCATTTAAAGCCAGACATTCAAGAGAATGGATGAAAGTCACAAATCTACTGAGAGAAATGTAATGAAGTGTTCCCTCTTGAAGTCCATACAATAAAACTGGATAGACAGAAAAGATGCATGTACTCTCTGCTCAAGAATGACATAAAGTCATTACAAATATAATTATTCCCAAATGTAGATTCTTGCTTACAGTGTCAGGAGTCTACAGATCTCCCAATAGTTTGTAGGTCCTATTGTCAATTCCACTGACACAAAACCTTCTGCTGTGAAAAACTATGCTCTCAGTAAGTAATCTGATGATGTACGAAAATACTGATAAAACTGTCTAATTCTAAAAGACAAGGTCTAGGACCAAAAAGCCACAGGTAGTACAAAGTTAATACTATAGACTTTATTTAATTCGGACATGGAAGCACTGGCTATAAAGTTATTTCAATTTCTGTTATTTTTTGAAGGATGACATCTTATTTGTACATCTTCCTTGAAGTGTATCGGTTGTAACGTATCATAAATTTTATCATAAAACATTGTACCACTTATTACTTCTAGAAATTTTATAATCAGAACACTCTTTGATATGCAGGAAAAAAACCCTGCCCTGGACACCATGTTTTGGAGGATTTGCGTTTGTAATACATGTGCCCACAAGTTTTTAAAAAAAAACAGTATATGTGTGATTCATGCAGGATATGATACTGTGTGCACATTAAGCACCTTTTCGCATCAATTAAAGAAATGAGGTCCTAATGAAAACCCGTCTGTACATCTCCTACCCTATGTCCTCAAGACTACTGAAGAAATATTTCTATCCATCAAAAGAGCTTGCGGGTGATTTCCCACTGTTAGCAAGATGAACGCTGCTTTAAAGCTCAAGGAGGATTAGAAAAAGACGAGGGATTAGTATCCCACTTCTCTTCCTGGGTAGGAAGATTTATCTTACTATTCTATTGCTTTGATGGTCTACATTCTGTAAATACCTATATATCTTATTGGAACTGGTGTTTCTTAACAGATAATTTCTTATCTCTTCAATCCATTTATCCCTCTGTTATTCATCACTTCCCTTCCCCACTTCTATTTCCATCACAACAGTAATAGAATGAAATCAATAGAAAACATCTTCCTCTCCCAACCCAGCTTTTTCTCTGAAATTGGTTAGCCTATTAGGTTTGAGCATTATTAAACACTGAGCAGTGATGTATACTGTTTTTGTTTAGAATCCTTCATTCTCATGTCCTATCACAATCTAGGGCAATACACGCTTTCCACAACCATATACAACACCATTTTACCTTCTTCACCTTTTCCTAACATGTGGTATCTGTTGTTTGTTGCCTATAGTCTCTAAATATTTTCTTCAGACAGGGACATGAATGATAATATTTTTTTACTTTTTATATCAAATTTTTTATCTAAATAGGGGAAAGAATAGCTTGACTGGGTATAATAGCATTACTTAATAGTACTTTCTTTTTGATGTCCAGACATTCTACCATCCTCTGTCTCCCAGTGTTATAAAGGAGAAGACACAACCTAAAAGGGTCTGACTCTTTTAAGTAATTTGATTTGATTTTTTTGAGGGACTTTGTCAGTCTATATATGTCTTTTGCACCAACCCAGATTTTGCCTTCTTTCCAGCCAGCTATTTTCTAAGTTCAGGGATATTTTAGTACATTATTAAACTTCGGTTTGCTTTTTCCACACGGGAATGGTATTATTGTCCTAAAACATGCACCAAATATATTCTCCAAATCTCATATATATATATATATATATATATATATATATATATATGCTAGCATCTCTATGTTTTCTAGTTGTTCAACAATTCAGTGATTTTTTTCTCCTTTGACTCTTCTCCTAAGTTATTATATTCAGAAATCATTTTTTTTTATTTTAAATTCTAGACACCCTTCACTTAAGTGTTTTTATTACTTTTATTGGTCTCTCATCTGTTCGCAGCTGTGGCTCTTTGTATTTGTTCTGCCTTTGCTCTCTCTTACTGCCTGACTTCCTTTAGGACTGTAGATGATCACAGTCCTAAACATGCAGAAACACTGTCAACTGCTGCCCCTTCTAATTGTACCCCCTCAGGACGGAAAATATGTAAACATTTCTTCAAAACAATGCTCCTGCATCACACTTCCTGTACTCACGTGCAGGAGGAACTTTGCCTGCCTTCCTGGACTCTTTGATGACCTTCAGGAAAACATGGCACAAACATTTGGGGGTGATATCAACCCACATCCCCAAGACCACAAGTTTCCATGAGTCAAGCTCATTCTCGAATCTCCTTCTGGCTCTGCCCAAAGGTCTCCTGTTGCTGGTAGCAGAGATATGCCCATAAAATGTATGGCTCCCAGAGTCCATGACAGTAAATAGATGAGAGTACAGAAAGGAGTGGAAACAGTGGAAGAGAACTGCGGGTCACAGGACTCCCTACACACACGCACATTCACGCAACCACAGACATGCACATATGGTCCCTGATCACAAGTGACTGCAATGCAGAGACATTTAGCTGTAACAGCCTTTTAGATTTACAACCTCAAGGGTACAAAACTAGAATACAGAAAGGGGAGATCAAACATGGAATTCAGCTAAGACTGCTAAATATCTTCTTTACAATAGAGTGGGAACTATTGTTCAAATCTTAAAGGATTGCTTAAAATAGACGTTTTAAAGCTAAACTAACAAAAAACTTCTACAAAACAATTTTGCTTCTCCATATAGAGCAAAAATTATACATTAAATATCAAATTGAATCTGTCAATAAAGAATAATAACAAACTGCATTATGTACTTAATCCCGGCAATGTGCTAAGTGATGAACATAAATTATCCACCCAGCTAGTCCTATGAGGGAGAAATTACTATCCATGTTTACACAATAAGGCTCAGAATAATGAGGGAAAATGTAAAGGAGCACCTAAGTAATACTTTGTAAAACTGGAATATCTCAATCTGTCAGTGTTCAAAGTTTTTACCCTGACCCAATTATATTACCGACAACATGAGTTCATTCTAGGAAAGAGTTCATAGACCAGCTATTAGGATATCCATAACTAAGTGTTTTAATAAGAGGTTTAAAGAGATCAGAGAATCTCCTGAAGCAGCATTTGATAAAATTCCATAATTCTACTAAAAATAAATAAAAATCAGGGCAAGGGAACAGAAGAATACCTCTTTGATGCGACAAAGAACTATAACTTAATTCAAGAACCAACTTGAAAGTGGTTATGATCTTCCTAATAGGATACTAATTATCATCAGTACTGTTCAGCACATTATAAAATTGATAATCTATATAAATGTTTTAATGAAAAATGAAATAATAATTAATTTGAATAGTATTAAGCAGTGGAAAAACCGCCACAACAATTAGGAGAAAAAAATCTACTAGAACTAATAAGATATTTCAGTAAGGGGTCCATTTGTCAAATAAACACAGAGAATCTAATGACTCTTCTGTATACCAAGAATGGAATTTATAATACAATGGAAGTCTATTTCCAGAAAGATCACAAATAAAACCAGAAATAAGATAAATATATATAAGTGAAGAAAGAATGATATAAAATAGGAATAAATTTCACGACCTTATGAGCTATTTCAGTATTTTAAAGATTAGTTTTCCCCGAATCATCTATACGTTCGGTAAAACTGTCAAAATTGCTGAAAATATTTTCCTAATGGGTTTTGAAAAGCTAATTCTAAAGTGCATTAGGAAAGGAAAGACACATGGAGCACTTTGGGCATAAAGGTCTGTTACTGCCCCTGACATACCTTGACCTTCATTCACCACAAGTGCCACCTTCTGAATTTCTCCCTCCTTTTACCTGCTTTCACCAGTACCCACATGGCCATGATGCTGACAAAGTGCTCTTTTTAAAGATAGCAAAAATAATGATTAAAAAAAATTAGAGATCCTGGAGCAGCCAAACTGTCTGGTTCCAGTCTGACTCTCCTAGTCACCATCTATTTGATCTTGAGCAGGCTACTTAATTTCTCTGTGCATCAGGTTCTTCTTTGGTAACATGAGGATTAGAGTTGCAACAACAGAGGCTATTTCATAAGGTTTTTGGGGAAGAGTAAACAAATATAAAGTGTTCAGAAGGGGGCACACCACAAAGTATTACAAAAATATTAATTATATTCTTTAATACTACAATAAATTCTGACAAAGGGAAATTCAGGATTCTTGGCACTAAGTTTCATTAGAAAATTTCAAAGATTTTTAAAGATTGCAATGATACATTACCTACTTAGAAAATTCCAACTTCAGGACTTTTACATGTAGTTGAGGGTACTGTGGTACATTCAATACACTTTTGTTTTTATTTTAGTGGGAAGAAGGGACAGATGGAACAAATTCTCCAGTTAATCACTTAGTTGTACAATAATAAAGTAAATTTCTGACCTAAATAAACATGTTCTGGAAAACTGTACTATAAATCTTTATCAAATGATGCATATAACCTGAACAGAACTGAGCTATCTTGCCTTGTCTTGAGGTACATAACCATGAGGAAACATGAAAGAACCTTTAAAAAAAAAACTCTGTTACCATCAATCAGTTGTCTTCAAGGTTAGCAAAGAGGAATTTACCATACAATAAAGCCAACAGGAGAGATCCTTCTCCCTCAGCCACTACCTGCCTCCCACAAGAAAAACCACTGGAGTATTTTGTCTGTTTTTTTCCTTGACTTATATGGAATCAAGCTGCCTCTTTTGTTAAGATTCATTCATGGCTACATGTAATTGTAAATCCTTCATTCTTAATATTTTATAGCATCAAATAAGCATTCTATAGGAATCTTCGCAAATATCTGATTACTAAGTAATCCTGGCTTGATAATGGAGGATTGACCACATTTTGTGAGTTAAAGACACTTCAGCCTCACCTGCTCATCCTTAACCTGACAAGTTAAGGTGATACCACTATAACTTATGGCGGTGATTCCCAATTTAGAGGTTACAAGATTCAGGTTTAGAAAAGCTGAAATAGCCCATAGTCCTTTAATTATAAATGGAAAACCTATGACTTAAATTTAGATAATTCTTAGAGTGCTCACTACACTATATCCTGCCTATAATAACCTGCATTCTAATTTAAGATATAACATAAAATTATTACTGATAGCTACACTCAGTACTACAAACTGATCCTAGAGACATATACACGGTGGCTTGGTAAGTAAATAGAAAAGTTCCTTAAATCAAGATTTTGGCTTATTATATAAACAACTACGTATCACATACAGTAAAGTTCCAATGGATAATTACATATTTGTTTTCATTGTGTGAACTTTTACCCAGACTTTGCCCAAGAAATTAAGTTCAAGAAAATAAAATGCATGAAATATTTTATATTATTCATTCACATCTGTGTCTGTATTTATCATAAGGCTGAAACCAAATTGATAAAAGCAGCAAGGGTGGCAGAAAATAGAAAGTTACCTCGTGTTTAAATCTTTAAGCCATTTATAAGGTTCCAGGTCTTTTGCTTTGGGTCATTAATACTTCAGCATAGCAGAGAAAAGGAGAGCAGATGGAAGCAAAACCCAAATGACTTACTTTTGTAACCCATTTTAACTACTTGTAAAAAAATGAAGGAGAAAATTACTAAAATTATTGGCTAAAATGAGGTTTGAAGATTATTTGAGGGTTTCTTTTTTATCACTCAACCACCCTTACTAATTTGCAAGTATAATTGAGAAGAGGCCACAAAAGTGAATTTGAAAACTGGTCTTCAGAAGCATTAAATCAAAGATGGCTTTCCTGCCTCCAAAAAAGGTAGGGAAAAAATCATCTTCCCAGATGCCAATTATTGTAAAGTAAGAAACATAATTTCCTAAGGTGAATCACAAGCAGCAAAAGTAAAACTGTGTGACAGTCTTCTGCTTTCTTTTATCATTTCCATGAACCCATGCTAACTAGTAGTAGACCCCAGAGTGCTGGAGGTAAAACTTCATGTTCCGAAGAGCTAGAGGAAAAGATTATAAAAGCTTTCTCCCTAAAGAAATGACAAATGTTTGGGCCATGTGTAACTTAATCTGAATATTGAACACAGTGCAGCAAATACATCAAGGCAGCAAATACATCAAGGCATTGCATGATGCCTATCTTATCAATATGTTCCTTTTTAAAATTTTCATCAAGAAACTTTAGGAAACATCCACTTCTTCCAAATTTGATGGAAGTTAATGACGTATTTGCACTGAAAAATGCATTTAGCCACCTTTTTAAATATCGTTTCAGGAAACCCAAGATTTTCCTGAAGTCTAACACAAATCTACCACAGTAAGAACCTCTGCTCCAGACTGCAGTCCAGGGGGTGGTGCTTTTCTTATTTTGCACAGCCAGTGACAACTGGCACACTGCCTGGAGGAGGTGAGCAGCCTGGTGCCTATCTACACTGAGGTTTAGACAGGGGTAAGCAGCTGTATCTCACTGATGGTGCACCTCTGCCCCTGTGCTTTGAAAATGTTGACCTTGTGCAGAGGAGAACACTTCTATTTCTTAAGTCATTTCTCTTCAACTTGTCTGCTTCAACACTTAACATAGCAAATAAAGAACCAAATGATTTGAGCCTGAAAATATCTATCATCTTGAGAGAACTTGTGAAATAAGCATCATGCATTCAATGATTTATATGTGATAATCTACTACATGTATTTTTTCTTTATTTTAAAATAAGTAACTTTTTTGAATAACTAGTTTGTAGAAAACACTACTAAACATATTTTTTCTAATATTTTGTAGGTTTTTTTGTATTATCTAAATTTTTACATATGCCTTTAATTTAGGGGTTTTCATTGGTCTGATAATTTAGCTTTAATTGTATTTAATACACTTATATGCAGTATGACTACTGATCCATTTAGACATTTTAAAATTTCACTTCATATTTCTTACTTTCTATTCATTTTACCTCTCATTTAACCCTTTAATTTCATGCCCATGTTAGATTTATACATTTTTTGCATTTATACATTTATACTACTTTTCTGTATTGGGAGCTAATGCTTAACATTTATTCCTTTTTAAGGATTACTCTTTGTGGTAGTCAGGGGTTTACAAGGGAATGGATTTAATACATGACACATAAATTTATAGGATTATTTTATAATATTCACCTAAAGAGTCAAATGCAGATGTGGGTAAGCAATCTGTTCATGCACTGGAGACCCCCAATAATCCAGCTGACGGTGTGGATCCCATGGCAATGTCCTCCAAGAGTCCAGCTGCAGGCCTAGAACCCATGACAGTATCTCATGCCAGTCTGTGTCAAGGATCTACACTGGGAAGTTCAGTGGTGGAAGCAGGAAAGTCTGTACCAGCGAGATGAAGATCTGTGCCAGCAGGCTGAGGGATCTGGACTGGAGCCAAGATGCAACAATCAAGATAACATCTACTGTTCCTCTAAAAAGAACCACAGCCATGCTCAGTACCAGTGAGGACCCAAGATCCTCCAACAATGAGAACAGCTGAGTTCACATCAGGAAAACCAGCACTACAAGCTTCTCCAGGAAAATCAACAGCACACCATCTTTCTCTCCAACTCTCCTTTTACGCTGCTGGCCACAACCCTCAGGTGGGCTTTCCACATCCAGAACCATGCTTAGTTCAAACTGACCATTAATTAATCCACCACACCCTTAAATTCATAAGCAATACTCTTGATTACAAATGAGCCTAAAACACACTATTCAGTGAGTTAATTTCACAGATCCCCAATCTGGCATACTTTTAAATATATATCCCTGCATTACCACATCTTATCACTGTTACCTAATTCAACTTTGCTTATTTTGAAATAAAAAATAAACATAAGAACAAAGAATTAAATGAGCATTTTCTATGCTCACTAATATTTCCAATATGCAAGTCTTCCTTTGGTCACATCTTCACTTATGTATGTCCTTCAAAAACTACTTTTTTTGAGAATTTATGGATAGTAAACTAACTAGATGCTGTTTTTGGAAAAATATTGTGTCTTTCTTCTTTTCTCCTCTCCTTGAATAATGATTTGATTTGGTACATCATTTTTGGAGGGACTGTTATTCTTGCCCACCAATTTAAATGTTACTTTGCTACCTATGGCCTCCAAGAGTCTATTATCAACCAGCCGAAGTGTTATTACTCCAATATCAATAAAAATACTTGGTGCTGTTGACACAGACTAGCAGCTCTAAAACTGTTCTTCAATTTCATTATAACATTCTAAAGTATGGCTTTAATTTACGATAAACATTATTGACAAGTCCATTTTTTTTTCTTTTTTTGGTGTCAGGAATCAAACTCAGGACCTCACTTTTGCCAGCCAGGCAACAATTCCATTTTGATGTGACTATACCTATTCTTTCTCCAACTGTACAAAATGCCTTTGCAAATATCTTTCTCAGTCATGTCCTCTGATATTATTGTACAAACTTTTGTACAAGAGTAAATATTATATAGAATACTCCGCACTAGAAAGGTAACACAAGCTGCATTTATAAATTAAGGTTTTCTTCTATAGTCACATGAAAAAGTAAAACCAAAGATATTACATTAAAATACTTTACCCCAATATATCTGAGACAGCATCACTTTAAAATGTAATCAGTATAAACACTATAGAGATGACTCTTTTGAAATTTAGTCCTTGAAACCTGGTATCTTGCTTTTCCTGCATATTCTCGATTCATTCTACCTACATTTCAAATACTCCCTAATCAGACTAGAGGTTAATAGGTATCATACTGGATAATATATGTTATAAACCAAAGAACTGGTTCTCTGTATCTTTTAACCACATTCTTGTACATTTTTGTCTTTGTCTATCATTATGGAAAATTCACTGACTCTTCTGTGAACTAAGTTTATTCTAATACTTTGTCCACATATTTAGCTTTTTATTTCTATGACTGTATGTTTTACTTCCAAAATTTCTAATCATCAGATTCTTCAAGAACTCTCTGTTGTCTCAATAGTCTTTTCTGCCATGTTTTTGTTTTAGGTAGGAAGTTAGCCTTTACTCTGTAGGTTTTGTACCTGTAATCACTCAGGACCAAAACTCTAAACAATCACATTTAAAATTGAGATCCACAAGTCAGAGGCCCTGTGACATCAGGCCAAATTCTGATTTAGAATGGCTGCTTCTTTTCCGGTATGTGGCTAGGTTTACATTATTGTTCTGACACACATGCCTTTTTTTTTATACATACACATAGCTCATTAATTTGTGTTTGCAGCAGAGATTTACAGAAGTTTCAATTTCCTGTCACAACTCTACCCCATTTGATTTAAGAGCTGGTTATTCACTAAGTATTTCTATAACAAATATATTAATGCATTTATTGTGAATATCAGTGCTACTGGCCATTTATTATTTTTTATTTCATGTTATTCTTTATGACTAAAAGGTTTCATTTAGATCCTACATTATAAACAGCACTGACAGCCTGAAAGTTAGGGCCACTGAGAAAAACCTATCAATTAAATTATAGGAGGTCTTTATTTCTTAAATATTAATTTAATAAATTACTTTCATGATTTGTAACCAATTTTATATGATCATAGAAACTACAACAGCTTTTGTATATAGTAATAGGAATGACACAATAAGATTTTACATTTAAATATTTACTTCAATAGCTATATATAACTATAACCTTAATAAAAGTTAGCTATCATTATTTCATGAAATTATGCCCTGTATACTGGCAAAGTGATGGTTTTGTTATTAATACCCATACTGCAACTATCACATCACAGAATTGTGTTTTTCCAAAACAGAATAGAAAATAGCCATTATCAGAGATGGCAAACCTTTTAGAGCTCTCAATGATGACAAACAGCTGGCTGCAGTACTCGTGCCATAGGATCCTCTGCATTTCTGATATGATGCAAAACTTCTGTACAAAGAATAAACCTTGTCCAGAGTCCTTTAACCACAATTAAAAGGGAAATTTGCATTTTTATAGACTACCAAAATATGTGCCCCATATTTTCATTAGGAAATTAAGGAACATTTTTGACCCACCTAGGTTTTTCAAAATGCTGTTAAGAAATCTCATTTATATAGTGAAATGATTGACCTCATAATTATCAGATTCAAAACTTATGGCATTTGAATTTAGATAGTTTCTACAGTAATTTCAGACAA
>PVJX010020733.1:0-32885 GCA_004027295.1 Dolichotis patagonum
TGTAATGGTTGAGTGCTTGTTCACTGAGGACTCTGCATTCAATTCTGAGGAACAAATTCTCTAGGCCACCACTATTCTGGATGGTGCCCTGGACTCTTTCTTCAAAGTACATTATTTTATCTTTGCAACTCTCGGGTTGCAAAAGATGGAGTGCTGCTAGTTCTTGTGATGTTATCAGGCCATCCTTTCTTGTTATCTTTTTCTGAAATACTTAGGTTTTCCTTGCTAATATTTTCAGCAAATAATTTCTCCTCTGTTCCATCTTTGCAGGCCACAACTTTACTGGAGTTTCCTTTCTGGCCAAACTCATGACGTTTTGAATCATTCTGCTGGGATGTTTGCTCTTGATTTGCAACATAAATCTGGCTAAAAGCCCCCAACATTAGCCATGCCAATGCATCAACATTCAACTGCCTTGAATGTCTTTTACAAGAGTGATGAGTCCATTGCCCTTAATCTCAATCTCAGGCAAAATCTCTGGACATGAGCAAAATGCAGACAAGATTTTTGCCATGGTATAACACACACTATCTATCTGGATGCCAATATCCAACAGAGTCCTTCTCCCCAGAAAAATACCTCCTAAGCCTGGTATTTATCAGCAAGATTTCTATCAGCCTTCTGGTCTTCTGAACTCTGATCAGAATCTCCCATGAAGAACAGTCTAAGGTAATCCAGCTCTATATTTTTACACAGAATCTCTGAACCTTTCCTAGCGTTTCCTCTTCCAACAAGCAAGCCCCAAGCCCACATGGTCCGGTACAGTCACAGACATGACTCTACTTTCAGTATCAAATTCTGTCTTAGTTACTTTTCTCATTGCTGAGAAAAAATAGGCAACACTCAAAGTTAAAGGAGAAACCAGGTTTATTTAGCTAACCGATTGTCAGAGTTTCAGTGTATAATTGGCTGACGCCAAGGCAGGGTGTCTTGGTAATGGGGCATTGCAGAGGAGAAACAGTTCATAGGCAAAAGACAGAAAAAGCAAGCAAGCAAGGGACATTAAGAGTATCTTTATGCCCTTTTTATATTGTATCTAGACTACCAGAATTAGGGCAGTGTCAAACCAATCAGTGGATTGATTTAGTAATCACACACCTTAATCCCAACACCACACACTCTAGACCCAGCCCCCTCTGAAAACCTTATGACTACATGAAGCACAAACTATAATATACAGCAAAGAAAGAAACAAAAAGCAACAACATAAAATGGTTGTTTCTGTGAATTGTTTGTGATCCAAAGTCAAAAGGAATGTGGAAGAAAGGATAGTTGTGGACCAGATTATAAAGTACTTTATGCCTGGTTGGTTGAAAAAAATTATTAATAATGATAAGTGTTTTCAAATGTTTGCTCTGTGCCAAGTACTGTTATGCTATCCATCTCACCTTATCTCATTTATGCTTCACTATAATCCAGAGAAGGAAACTTATAACCTTCCTTTAGGCAGTGAGCAAACAGGTGCACAGAGGATTGAAACATGGTTACATGGCTAGTAATTGACAGAGGAAAGATGTGAACCCAGCAGCACAACTGCTATGCTCTGTACCATGCTTGAGGCAAATATAAAGTTGTTGTCATCAGCAGCATCTTTGGGAGATGCCATCAATGAGCCAGGAACTATGAAGCCCACAGACTAGTACAGGATAAAGCGTGTGCATCTCCCTCGGGGGGCTCTCTGGGAATTAAACCTAAATTAAAGTAATTCAGAGAATGTTAACAGGTTGGTTCCTTCTAATGGCCAATTAGGAATATTTCTTTCTCCAAAATACAGAAACACAGGACATATAAAATTCTGACACACAGAAGTAGAGTAAGCTAATGGGGGAAACATTTTAGAATTATAAATGTCCAATTTTGTCCTACTAATGAGACCTGTTACAAGTTCAGCAGGTTACATGGAAAATGAGGTTTCCAGAGACTGGGCATCCTCATCTGTCAAATGAGGGCCATAAGGCATATTTCCCAAGATGACCATGAAGAAGAACAAAAATCCAAGCCTTAATACCATCCCTCACATGAAGTAGCAACTTAATGACCCATTTACTGCTATTGATTATTTTTAGAGACAGATGAGTGTTCAACACAATCCTAGTTTCAATAAATTTTCATAAGGAAATAAACTCAACTAATACCACCATAATCAGATGTTTTTCCACTTGAACAACATATCAGAACATGGAAATCTTTCTTTCCCCCTCATGCTGGAAATTGAACCCTGGTCCTTTTGACTGAGCTCCACCCCTCAGCCTTTTCAACTTCTTTTTTCTTCCAAGACAGAGTCCTAGTAAGTCACTATGTTGTCAGGCCAAATTTACAAACCTCTTGCTTCAGTTTCCCACATGGTACTCTTTTAAGGATATGAAATCATTCAGGATGCCTGTTTGTCATCTGTTGACCCTCCTACAATTGCATCACTCATCAAGTTCTTTCAAGTCTACATAAAAACTCTAAGCCTGTTCTCATTGTACCTTCCCTCTGTCGGGATAGACACTGCCCATCTGTTCGTTGGACTGATTCTAACACACCCTTCCGGCCTATGGTACTTTATTATGCTGTCACTGGTCTACTTCCAACCACCACTGAGGGCTTCTTGGAGTACGAACTGTGAAAATCATACAATAGACAAGATCCATGCTTACCTGGCCTGCATCGAACTTTATTCCTCAGTTTCACCTGCTTCTATTTGCCAGCTTCTTTTGAAGCTCTGACATGTTGTACAAGCTATTCTTTCTGCTTAGTATACTTTTGTCTTATTATACAGGCAGGAAACTCAAGAGCTGAACCAAGTATCTGAGGTGCTTTGTTGTATCCTTTATTACTTATCTAGAAAGTACTGGCTCGTGACCCTTGCAGCTCCTGTAGTACTTTGCATCTGTCTCCACGTTGGTACTCCCACATTGTGTTAAAGTGCATGTGTCACATCTCAACTATGTAAATCTATAAGTCAAGAATTCTGTTTCATTGGAGTTCCTACCCTCCATATGTCATTCTTGCCTCCCACTGACTATCAGTAAATATTAACTAACTGATAAATAAAGTGATAATTCTCGTCTGCCTTCAAAGATTTTTAGAATCCTATGAAAAAAGCTTCATTCTAAGTCAATTAGAAATTTTGCATTTCCCTAGTTACTGTATTGTGATACATGCACTAGGAATATAAAGTCAAAGAGAAACAAGATCATTGCTCCAGAAATTTAGGAGAAGGCACAAATGGTCATTAGACATTGAGTTTAGATCAGATAAAGACACAAACCAGTTGCCCACATGCTCTCCCAAAGGTATTTTAACACTAATAGATAATTGCTAGGTTTTCTATGCATGGAAACAAGCTCTTACTCTGAAAAGTCAACCAAATATATGGAGCATTTCTTTCCTATTCTTCAGTGTTTTACAATTGGATACACATGGCTTTTCCTTTAGGACATGAGAAGATAAAAAGAAGTTTAAACCACTTTGACCACTGTAAGTTCAGAGAGTCCTGATAGAATATGTTTGTTTGTTTTTACATATTGAGTTATAATTATAACTGCTTCATAAAAACTATCGTTGTATGAATTTCATTTCCTTATGATTCTCTTTATTCACAGTGCTGAGTAAAATTGTCAACTTTGTCTTTATTCTCTGTACCACGGCTGCTTCAAAGAACAGTAATTAATATTTGGAAGATGACAGCTAATACATATTCAAGATAAAAAAATAACTATTTTAAAGGATGTCAAAGGCTAAAAGGGCATCTGTGTACCTATTCTCCATTGCTTCATGTCTAAGTGCTGAAATAGTCAAAGGAAACAGAATAAAAACAGAAAGGTAAAGCCTTTCAGCACTAATTATAGCGTCTTTTTAAAAAGTTGGAAAATGAAAAGATTCAATTCTATTTATTTTGTTTATTGTTTTAGTTCTAGTGCCTACCAGAGCACTTAGCAAAGGATATATCCAGAATATTCTTAATTATTCATCAAATAGAGGAATAAAGGGAAGAGTAAGGGAACTCTGGGACATGTTGGGAAGGACCCTCAAGGTTGAGAGCAATTCTGAACGCTGACTTAGACAACCTTCGCCAGCTCCATGTTCAGCTAGTTCTCCTTCCTAAGTAAAGAAACCATTTGCATCAGTTCACTGGGAAAAAGGACACAGATACGCAGTAAAAACAAAGGAGTCTCTTTCATTAATAGTCAGATTGGAAGTTCTACCCATGGCAAAAGCAATACAAGTTGAACTTCTCCAGAGAGTTAGAGTGACCTGAAAGTAACCCACCGAGATATCCTTGCTTTGTTCACCCACCTTTATTATATATCAGGTCATCTGTGTCACTGTCATTATGAATCAGAACAAATAGTTCCAACTGGATAAAGAGAATTTGTTTCCAGGTACTAACTACTGTTAGACAGTAGAAATAACTGCACAGATTGAGGTAAAAGGATTAAACTGGAGAACTTGGAGTTTAGGGGGTATCAGAACATTGGCTAGGATTGATAAGGGGACTCAAGGGTCAGTGATGAGGTTCCAAGGAAGCTCTGATATGTGGAGAAGGAAAAACTTTTCTTGAGGACATGCATTGAATATGACTATTTAGTAATTTGGATGGAGAATGTGGCATACATATGCCAAACTAGCTATTTTTTCCTGTTTGCTCTTCATATTTTATATCTAGTTCAGATGCTAAAAATTTGTAACAACTAATCATTACTGAGCATTGAGTGTGTATGAGTCTTAAGTGCTTTCTATAGTTCACCTAGCTCAACGTTCAGCATTGTTAGATAGTTCTTACTATTATCCACCTTTTATAAATGAGAAGAAAAACAGACTGCTACCTGAAGTTAACAAACTTTTTCCAAGGTCATAAAATTAGTATGTTATGGTAATGGAATTTGTACACAGGCAGTTAAATTTCCAGCCCTACCACCTTGACAAGTTTCTCACATTGTCTAGCCTCTTTGTATATGCTCAGCCAATGAATAAATAGTGTTGAGTGCTACAATATTATGAGTTACCCAAAATTCACATGTTGGAAACCAGCTCTACTGCACCAGAATTGAGGGGTGTTTAGATTGGATTGATCCAATCTAAATGAATGGATTGATGTCCTTATAAAAAGGACTCATAACAGTGTGGCTTGTTCATTGTACTGTCCCTTCCCTTCCCTTCCCTTCCCTTCCCAAAGTGTCATCATAGAAGCAGAAAGAAAGGGTCCTGCCCTGCCAATGCCTTAATCTTGGACTGTCAGGAATAAATTTCTGTTCTTTATAAATTATGTCATTTCAGATATTCAGTTACAGTTGAACAGAATAAGACACCAAGAGTGCACACCTCCAGACTGTTTCATAATGCATCTGTTGACATTAATCTAAAATCGGCCTTCCCAGCATGACCTTTTGCTTCGTAATATTAACAAAGCAAAACTGAAGCATAACCTTTTAACTGAAGTATGTAAGGGCAAAATTTAATTTGTAGCATTTTACGGCACTTGTGGCAGTGCATTCTTCACAGTTTGTACGGAAGCTCTAACCTCTCCCATGCGAGCTGCATGCTCTGTGGTCTGTGAAGCTGAGAGAGACCATTAAGAAGAAAAACAATTATATCATTTGAGGGCAGAAGTCAGTATCTGAGTGAGACCATAGAAATGAAATTTTAATATACTGGATCTTATTTCTGCAACATCAATACCTTATTACAAGAATCAGCTCATCATAACAGTAGTTTGTCACAATTTGACATTGTAAAAAGACTAGATATTGTCATTCTTAACAACTTATTCATTGATTACATCTTTATTTCCTTTTTTAAAGGGAAAAACAAAAGAGATTATAATGAACTCACTTGGGTGGGAGGGGGTTTGAAATGCAATTATTTTCCTGAATAGATACTGTTCAAAGACATATTCTGTCTGACAGTCTGTATATGATAATCACTTTTCCTGAGTCAAAAATGGAACATATAATGGATATACTGGTAAATGGTACTGTCAGGTTAGTAGCATCAAGGCAATTCTCATGTTACAAGAGATGTGATATAAATGTAACATAGGTCTTAGGTTCAAAATCTTTGCTATTTTTCTGGAGATATAATAGACTAAGTCAGGGCTGGGGATTTAGCTCAGTGGCATAAGTGCCTGCCTGGCAAGTGCAAGATCATGAGTTCGATCTCTGGTACAAAGAAAGAAAGAAAGAAAGAAAGAAAAGAAAAGAAAAGAAAAGAAAAGAAAAGAAAAGAAAAGAAAAGAAAAGAAAAGAAAAGAAAAGAAAAGAAACTGACTTAGGGAGTAAAGGAAACCCAAGACTCTTACAAATTACTATGAATGACAGACACTGGCTGGTACAACATAAATACTCAGTCTTCCTTGAATAAGTAATATATTTAAAAATACAAAACATGTTTTTAAAAGTCCATATGTGTTTTGAAGTGAGAGAAAATAAGCAAAGAAATTAGAACAGCAAGCATCATATTCCAGGTTATGACAATAGCCTGATTAAGCCCCCCTCCCTGCAATGACAGGGAGTCCAGCCCCTAATGGTGCTGTATTGGGAAAGGGGGTCATTGCAAGTGTAACTGAATTACAGATCTTTAGATGGGAAGATCGTATTAGATCATCCAGCTGCTGCAGCACAAATACTGCCTCCAGGGTGCTTGTGAGGGAGAAGTAGAGGGAGATCCGATTGGTGCAGAAGAAAAGGTGATGACCACTGAGACAAAGACCGACCGGAACATGCAGCTGCAAGCCAAGGAGTGCAGCCATCTGCCTCAAGTTGGGAGATGCAAGAGAAGTCTCCAGTAAAGTTTCTCAGGAGAGCTTTGCTCCCTTGCTATCTGGCTGTCAGCATGTGATGCTTATTTCAGACTTTTCTGATCTCCAGAACTGGTGGAAGATAGATTTCTGTTGTCTAAAACCACCTAGTTTGAGGTTCTTTGTTACATTTGTCACAGAAAAGTAACAGAGTCATAATTAGATTCAAATAGAGCGTCGATTTTTCTATTTATCTGAACCAGTAAAAACAACCTTAAAGACTCTCTTTTTCACATATCATAAATGGAAACAGAATCCAGGGAGATACTAAAATATGCTAACATGGAACTAAAATCCTTTGTTTCCAGAACTATTTTAAAAATTACGAACAGACTTTTCAAGAAATTGTAAGCTGCAGCTGCTGTGTATGGCCCTTAAATTCTCAACATGGAAAACAAATTTATTCCAGCTCATAGGAAGACTTGGACTCCTTCCTTGCCTCCTGAATGGCGAGTTCTCCACACCAGCTGCAGGAAGAGCAGAGTCTTAGTGAGATCACCATAACTGACAGCCTCTCTAGAACCATGGTACGAATTTTTATAAAATAGGGACACTAAAAATGGAACTGTATTAGAAAAGAAAAATTCAGGAAACTGTGAAAGTATTACTTCCCCCAAAAAAGAAACTTTTAAAAGAAATATAGATGGTAGAAACACACTGTATTCAGTTTCTATTATAGGTGAAGGTCTTGGGAATACACATTTAAAAAAATAATCTTGTAATATTTCAAGGGTTTTAAACTTCCTATTAGCAGATATTAAGGCTGAGGATTGCCCTTTTCAGTAAGTGAATTTGATTGATTGATTAATTGTAATGCTAATAATCAAACGCAGGGCCTTAGACATGCTAGGCTATCTCCTGAGATTCTAAGATGTTTTCATGTCACAAAGTAAAAAAAGAAAAACTTGTTCCTTTCACTTCTAGAATCAACAAGTGATGATAGAATCATTATTTAAGATTTATTTAGCACTTGTTAGAAGTATAAATCAATTGAGACGTTTCGATGTAAAGTTTAAAGCATGTATTTTAAGAGAACAGAAGTTAATTCATTGGTGTAGGTTTTTCTTATAAATTTTGAGATTTGTAAGCAAATATTACATATTTTAAATTATGATTATTTTTATATTTGATAAACCTGGTTGGATTTATTGACAAATTTTCATCGCATATATTTTTGACTGTTTTAATATTTTCCACCAAACTAACACCACAAATTGCCTAAAGACATAAGAGTTGCCTACTATTTATTCCATAATCAAAATAAATTATTTCCTTTTGTAAGTAAAAAAACATTTGTTTCCTAATTTCTGCGTCTTAAATCCTGTTGAATAAAAATTCATAGTTAAAATTTCCAAAGGAACACTTCACTCTTTAAAAATATAATTATTAAATATCTTATGATGCTTTCATTTTATGAACAGGGATATTTAATTGAGGCTCAGAAAGTATTTTACAGTTTCCAGCTGTATTTTTTGTTATATGTTGGGATATAACTTACATAGAATATGTGACTACTTTAAATATACATTTGAATGGCTTTGAACAAAAATTATACACTTTGGAAAACCCTATGAGATATACAATATTTCTACATGCCAAATGTTCACTTTTGCTCTTTTCCAGATAATTTAGCACCTACCTAGGTAATCACAGATCTGCTGCTGCTCTATAGCAGATTGTCCTTTTCTGGATTTCATACCAACAGAATATGTATGTATTTTAAGTCTGGTTTATTTCACTCAGGGTCTTTCTAAGATTTAATTATGTAGTTGTATATATCAATAGTTCATTCTTATTAATGGCTGAGAATTCCAGTGCACAGGCAAAACTTTACTTTTTCAGCTCTTTGGATAGTCATACATTTTCTTTGTGATTTTGGAACCATAAATAACTGTATGTTTAATTTTATATAAAAAACTGTCAACCTGTTTTCTTCAGTGTTCTAAAGTGTTTGTACCTGTTTACATTCTTACTACCAACGTATATGAGTTTCAGCTGTTCCATATTCTTGCCAATGTTGACAGTGTCAATCTTTGAAATTTTAGCTATGCTATTTGGCATGTAGAAATGCTAGGTAATTACTATTAAAAATTATTAAAATTTTAGCTATTCTCTTTGGTGTGTAGAAATATTAGGTAACTACAAATGTAATTTGCATTTCTCTGTACTGAGCAACTGTCCATGTGCTTATATCTTCTTATATTAAGTCCCTATTCAAATCAGCTGGGGAACTGTGACTATTCTTTTTGTTGACTGATATTTATCAATAGCACAGTGCTTGCCCCCAGTATAATTGAATGATTGTTTGTATCCCAAAATATTATGTCTCATCATATGAAATTAGCACCTTGGTCTCATTCACTGTACAAAGATTCAGAAAAAAATTTATTGGCAACAAATATCATAGGAGGTATGAAAACAACTAAAGAGCTAGCAAAACGGAAGTAACATCACACTAGTCCAGGCGCTTTACATCTCACAAAGAAGTCTAAACTAGAAATACTATACTGCATTTCTAAGAAAATCACTTTTACTCATGAGAAGATATAATTACCCTGAAAGTCACATGTCAAAAAAGTCACATCTGTCTTCATCTAATCACTACTGATTTACCATGAAAATGGCTTATTTTCTCTTAAGACAAATGACTTGTCTGTCCTTGACTAACCATGTCTCTTTGTCATGCTCTGTCACTAAAACACAAAACCTGAGGAAAATATTTTTTTGTACCAGGAATGGAACCCAGGACCTTGCACTTGCCAGGAATAAATTTTTAAACACGATTTTTAACAGTTTTTAAGAAAACTAAAAGCCTTTAATTTATGAGCAGAACATACCAAAAAGGGATAGTATACACAAAAAAAGTGGAAATCAGTTTCTAAAAGATGATTGACTGTTGGTTTTAATTCAGCTTTCATAGTGTGACATTTTAGCATCATGATGAACCAAAGGGAGCTATAGAAGATTGGATCTGAGACCAATTTCCACCACACGCTGACAATGGAACTGTCTTTAAGTTAGATTTTGGGTGGCAAGCAACAGAAACAAATTTCTGAAAAACTCTAACAAAAGAGATTTTATTGACGTTCGCAGACTCTCCAGAAGTTCGAAAACCTGGAAAAAACACGAACCAAGACAACTCCACAGTGAAGGAGATGGCGCTCCAGCTATGGAGGACCCTGTGGAGATGCAGTGGGGCTGAAGTTCTAGCCCCACTTTAGGTGTTACAGCTGTCTCCATGACGAGGTATTTGGGGGTACCTCACTGCAGCCCCAGCAGACTGTGCCCAGGGAGAAGGGCATTAGTATATGGTTAGAAACAGGGAAATATGCACAACAGTCAGGAAATAATCAGTCTCCACTAATGAATTCAAGGAAGTCAAATATCTCAATCTATAGAGTTCAGCTGAGACTGCTCCTCTTCCCCGTCTCTTAATGAGATATCTAAAAAGCTCCTACCATGGAATATGTACACATAAGTGCTTTAAAAACCAGAAAGCCCCTAATAAAAATGATGCACTCAACAATGACGTGACTGTCAAGGAAAGTGTGAAAACACATGGCAAGAATGTATATCTAAGGAAAGCAACACTAAAAAGCCATCATAAAATGTAAAATAGCACCTTGATGGGTTTTGCTCACTCAGATATAACATCTACTTCCTACAGCATCTATTTCCTACAGCAATTTTTGTTCAAAAATAACTTGAAGGATTATTAAACAAACCATATAGTTAGGATTTGAGACTACAATAATTATCATAGTAGTAGTGCATGAATTTTTTTTTCCTAAAGAACTTTTTCGGAGGTATAAAATGGCATGTTTAGGTTTTTTTCCAAAAGGGCCAAGAAAATGCATAACTGTTTAGATGTTTTAAGAAAGAAATTCATTCACACATTCAGAAGACTGTATTTTCTAGTTGCATTTTTTTTTATTATTTATGTGCAAATCAGTAGGTATCTGTTTGACCAAGCATTGGAGTTCTAAGATAATTTATCACTAAGCAAGTTGAAAATTCAGTCAAGGATCTAGCCAGTTAATTTCTTTGGGGCATAAGCTAAAATTCTTTTTACTTTCATAATTGGGTTATGGAAAAACAGAGAAAACAAAACATTTATAATAAAAATTTATAAACATATATATATATATCAGCAGATATTTGGAAGTTCTAATATAATATAAATGTGACTATAGTTAATACCACTGAGTTGTAAATTCAAAAATGTTTACTATGGTAAATTTCGTTACCACAGTAAAAAAAAAAGTGGGCTGAAGATTTAGCTCGGTGGCACAAGCACCTGCCTGGCAAGTGCGAGGTTGTTAGTTCGATCCCTAGTACAAAAAAAAAGTTGAAATATCCTATAAAAAGTTTTGATATAAATATTCTCAATTCAGATTATTCCTTTCATTCAGATGTAAAAGTCAGCGTTATGTTAGCTATCCTGTTACCTTGGTGTACATACATATTTCAAGTATAATTCTGACTTTCTGTTAAATGTCCCAAAGTTCATTCAATAAATTCAATGAAACTACTCTTTTAAATTACATATATCATATTATTATTAGTCAACCAATCCCTGCCCATTTGCATTTGCAATTTTCTGCTACCCCTAATTTAAACAATAATTTTCATGGTTTCTTATTTAAAGTCTTCACTAACATTAGCAACCTCCATGCTGCTATTTATGAAGAGAGAAGAACAGAGACCGCAAGACATCATGTGCTGCATGGTGGGACAGAAAGTCTGGAGTGGAGAGAAAAAGAAAGGAAGAGAAGCAACAGGGGGGACTGAAAAAAGGTAATGAGGTAAGAGGTGCCACATGGACTTTCTCTGCTGGCCACTTCTCAAAGAGTCAACTAACTAACCATAAATGAATTTATCTAAACTCCTCTTTCAGGATGATATTCAGTGAAAATATGTTAAGCACATACTCTGAAAGGAGTAATGTAGCAGAAAACATAACCCTAAAATTTACCACACTGGCATAACTAGTTTGAGCTTGAGGCAATCAGAAAACGGATATTACAAGGAATGTTCTCTCCTTCCCTGATTTGCCTGGTAACAGAGCATAAATTCACGAAAGTATTCCTCTCCCTTCTCTACCAGTAAAGACAGAATTTCCTACTGAAGATGACTTTAGACCATCATCAGCCTGGCAACAGACCCTGAGGAATCCATGTGAGCAAATGCACCAACTGGATTTTGTCTACCTAGTTTCCTACATACTGGCATTCCCATAATGTGCCAACCCGGGAGAGATGAAGTGTTTCCCTTTGTCCTGTCACTTCTTTAGAAATATATCGTTCTTTGTTGAAGGTGGAATATAACAGAGTCCTGTGCAGGCTCTCAGAAAATTACTCTTTTCCCCAAGTTGTTTTCCCGACATACATGCAACGTACATACTCTTATTACGCTTGTTTTTCTCTTATTAATGTCTTTCATTACAAGATCTTCAACTAGAGTTTAGAAGGATAGAGAGAAAATGATTTTTCTTCTGCTATAACAACAAATGTCACAGAGATACAATAACATGTCTACCAATTTATATATAAGACTAACTTATGCTAACAGACCAAAAGGTAAACAGCAAAGAGGAATCAAAGTCATACATGGTGACAGAAATGTGACAGATTTTCTACACAATTACAGGTAAAAAATGCAAGTAATGGGCATCTTCATGGGTTATTTAGGACAATGGTTTTCTCCTTTGACTCAGAGGACCCCTATGTTGAGACCTCTCAATCATTTTTAACTGTGGGTTAGGGCCAAAGTAGAAAAGGTCAGGGCCTCACCACATGCCTAATTTCCCAAAGAATCCCAAGAGGCATTTTATGAAGACCTAGGGTTTCAGCAAATACACTTTGAAAATTCCTGCACCCTAATACTTCACAGATGACATAATTTGATTGATCTTCATCGTGGCATAGTAGACACTGACAGAATTCCAAATGGCCTGAAAACACTTCCAGAATCACTGAAATTAGAAAAAGACTCCAAATGAGACATAGCTGGTGGAACCCATGCCATACTGCTACATTTAGTTTTTAGAAGCAACTTTGGCAAACTACTCAGCTGATAATTAAAACACAAACATTATTTGATATACTCCAGTATCTCTGAAACAACTATGTATTACAGCATCTCAGATATTCTCTTCTCAGTGGAGATTTAAGAATAATTTGTATGTCTTTTACTTTATCAGCTCATGACATGTATGCAGTAAGATAAGGTGACATTTAAAAGGCCTGCATATTCACATTACCACACCACCATGCAGTATCTACAAAGCAAAACCTACTCAGTCTAAATCTTAGCCTAAACTGACAAATATATTCTATGACAATTCTCTGTGTAGCTGATAACTTGGAGTTTTATTCAGTTTCCGGCACTTGCATTTCAGTTTCACATTTCTTGCTCCCCAAAGCAAAAATCCCGGAGTGAAGCTCCATTTCCTGTCATAAACAAGTTGCTGTCATTAACATTAGATTTGCTTCTCAGGTTTGCAGTACACTTTCATTTTCTGGAGAGACTATTTGAAACAAAATATAGGAAACAGACAAAATGCAAAAAATCTGTAGGCGGCCAGAGAAATCCATAAACAAGAATTACTTTTTTACAAACTACTCTTTTCTTTAAAAATCCAATTTTACCATTTTTGTTTTCAAGGTTTATCTTTCTCAGACAATTTTATAATGTGACCTGCACACAGGAAAAGCAAGTACCAGGTCTAAGCAGCAGTAAGAGCCAGTATTTTCCGTGTAACCATTCCTTCGTTTTCTGAGAGTAATATACTGTTACTGTTCTCTGCAAAACAGTCTTCCCAAACTAAAGCCTAGCACCATGAAAGTAGTTTAAGTTTGTTTTTGCTTAACAGTTTATACTCATTTCTGAATCTTTGTAGATAGAAAACATTATCTGTGTTCTTCTAGAAATAAAAAGACAATTTGGATATTTTGGGAGCCTATGAAATTTAAAATGTATACACATTTCAAAGAAATCTAAAAGGATGCTTCAAGATATTAGGAATAGTTTTACTTAATCTATTTAAGAAAATCTCTCTGCTATTTTCTAACAGTGTATTTCTTCCTAATATCAAAATATAGCCCTCAATTTCATAACTCACAGAAGCAATATTCTCTTAATGAAGCTAAAATTATCAAAATGTCAACCAAGTCTTGGTGTAACTAACCTACTCCCAAGTCTCTTTTACTCCCTAATACGGTAATGATTCTGACTTGTCAGGGATGAGTTGACAAAAATTGCAGAATGAAATTAGGCCAGCTGAGCTTCCAGACCCTACGGCTCCCAGCTGTAGCAAGCACAGCTCAATGATTTCCAACATTCTAGGGTCAGGCTTTTGATTTCCACCCCCAGCACACAATGCACAGATATGGTTACCTTCAATATCCAAAATTGTAAAGTTCCTTACAGAGAAATCAACAAAGCTGACCTTCTGGGAAGACCATCTCTTCATTGCTTTTATACCCAAATTCAGTGATCCTAGGTTTTAATTTGCATTTACATCCATATAATGATCAGGATCTGTTATTCAGTACCCAACAGCAAGCAATCACGTGTTTTCTTCTGCCAATTTTTCCCCTTACATTTCAATAAATTTTTATTAACCACACATATCGCCAAGGCGTAGTGCTCAAAGTCAAGAGTCACACGTAGATAAGTTTCATGTGTTTTCCTCGTCTGCCAAGTAAAGGAGAAAAACAAAGAAACAGACAAGGGAGTTTAAATGTAAGCGTGTCATAAATCAGAATGCACTTTGCCGCAAGCATTATTGACAATGACAGCTCTACCCTGACTCCTTATTTTTAGTGAGTCATTTTGCTGTTTTGGTTAATTTTACTTTATAGAGAATGCAGTCCCTCTGGTCTTCTCTGCATTTGTATATACAAGTGTTCCATCTCTCCCCTACTGTTGTTCTCTCCCTCTCTGTATCATTCCTTTCAACACACAAAACCACGCTGTATCGTTTACCCTCAAGACAAGGTACCCTCACTGCACATGCCCTCCACACTGCCTGGCTCAGCCTCTGCCCCCAGTACATCCCCAGAAGACCAAGGGCCCTCGCTGTCTCCACTCTCATCTGTCGGTCATTCCTTCACCTACTCCAATATAGATTGTCTCCACCACTGTAAACAACTGCTCTTCACAAATTCATAAAGAATCCAAATTGCCAAATTAATGGCCTCCCCAGTTGCCCCATCTTTCTTAGCCAATCTTAATAGTATTTGACTGGATCACTTTTCCTCTCCTGAAAGTCATTCTTCTCCAGATTCATGTAACACAATTCACTATACTTGTCTCTGTCATTTCCGTGGATTGCTCATCTGCTCAACAGATTAAGAAGATTCTCTCCTTAAAACCCTTAACATCCCTCTATGTAACATTATCCTAATTCACCTCATTTATCTGCAGGCATCGACACCATCTGTAAACTGATGATTCCCAGATTACTTCTAATGCTGACATCTCCACTGCACTCTCATCACATATATTCAACTAATCACTTTGATACATCTTAAAATTAGTATGTTCAAAACTGGTTTGCTGACTTTTCTCCAAACTTCATTTTCCCCAAGTCATTATGATTTCTGTAAATATTACCATCTATGCATTTGATTAAGCCAGAAGCTTCTGATCCATTCTCTAATCATTTGCCTCAATACCCAAAGGAATCTTAACTGCAAACTCAATTGCTTCCATCATAAAAATAAATTGGGAAAACCATTCTGTTTTGTTTTGTTTTTTACATCTCAAAAGCCATTAACTTGGTCCAGGCCCTCATCATTTCTTACCAGGTTTTTTCCTAATAACCTTTTACCTTCTCTTTTTTCTATCTTCCAATTACTCACTACAAAGCATCTGGATAAATATAAGTGGTGTCTGTCATTTCACGTCATTTTTCTGCTCTTCAATTGCTTCCTCCTGTGTTTAGAATAACATCTAGAGTTCTTACTTTGACCTCTGGGATTGCATCTGGAAATGGATTTTATGGAGGGCTGCATAACCTTGCCCCTGTGTTCCTCTTCAAAGTCACCTCCATTATCTGGTCTGCTCATAGACCTTCAAACTGGCGAATGTCTCCTGTTCAAGAGACTTTACACAAAGCTGCTCTCTTCACCTGCAATGCATTTCCTATAACTGAATTTTCTTTTACTCTTAGGTTGTAACAGCTTCAATGTCACCTCTTCTGAGAGGCCATATCCTTCATGCCAATTATCGTATGACAATGGCACTTTTGTACTTCACAATTACATTTTCATCTACTTGTTCATTATCTGCATCAACTAGCATGGTCTGTGCAAAAGCACCAGTGGGTACAGCACCTAAGACACACAGCAGGCATTAAACATTTGCTTAATAGATTGTTCTATTTTATAAAAAAACACAAAAATTGCTGCTAAGTAATCAATCATCTCTCCAGTCTTACCAAATCTTTCATCAGAGGATTTTATTTCATTTTCAATCTACCATGTCATGTACTACCATTAGTATACTCATATATAACTTATTTTTCCTCAATAAATCTTCAAGATAAGGGTTATTATCCAAGCTGTACCTGGCAAAAAACTGAGAATTAATGAGATGAAGCAGTTGCTCATGATGATATGCAATATCATGGGTGAAATTAAAATCTAGTTCCATCTCCAAATCTTATGACGTTCTTTTAATTATACTCAGGCATGGGTTCATGGGCATGAGACCCACTTAATTGCACAGGGTGTTTGTACTTTATTTAATGTTTTATTATTGCCATTTTGAAATTCTTAATAATTTCTGACTGTAGGATCTTGAATTTCCTTTCGTCTTACAAATTACAAACTGTTTCATAGATTTTGTTAGGAAGTACTTCCTGAACTTTATCCCTACTAGGCTGGCATTTTCTTTCTTGAAATAATTTAGAATCTAAGTATACTGGATGATTTACCAACATATTCTCAGTTGAAAAAATATTTACCTAAAGATTAAGGAAAAACATTTCCAGATCTATTCCTAGAGATAATTCACTATCTGTTTTCCTCTATTTTGTGAAAGGTTTGTGTCTTGTTTTTTTTTTTGTCATTGCTGAAACAAAATACCTGATGCCCAAAGTTAAGGTAGGAAAGGTTTATTTAGCTCACAGTTTGGGCGGTTTCAGTCCACAACTGGTTGGCCTCAAAGGCAGGGTGTCATTGCAGGGTAGAAACAGTTCACAGCAGGCAGAAGGTTGCAAAGCAAAAGAGATGACCACAACCCTTATATCTTATCCAGGCTTCTTAAGGTGGGAAGCACTCATACTCTTAATCCTAGTGCCTTGGAGCCTCAGCATTGCACCATGAAATCTGAGAATTATGTAGTGTAGAATCAGCCATTTCTGAAAAAGCCTTACCTTCGACTACATGAGGCTTTGGGGAGATATCCAGATGCAAGCCATAACAGTCAGTTTATCTCCTTTTGATGTTTGTTCTTCAATCTGACCACATTCTAGGATAAAAAATTATATCCCTATCTCCACTTTTACCAATCTCATGAGACTAGATTACTAAATTTCTAGATACTCAACAAGAAGCTTTTGTACAATGTGGTATCACTGCAGTTATCCCACTATTCACAAACTCACTAAAAACATGAAACTGAATTTATTAATTATAATTTAGAGAAACAATGTTGTAATTTTACAACATTAGTATAGCATAGAGTCTTCTAGATGACTGTTAATGAAAGTAGTGCTATTCATCATCCTGTAACTTCCCAAGTCTTGTGCTGAAGTTCATATATCATTGATTCTCAAAGTATAATGCTGCATTATCATTAGAACTTGTCAACAACACAATCAGACCACTCCTCAGATGTCATTATATAGCAACTCTGGAGGGTGGGACCCAGAAAGCTGCATTTTGACCAGCCCTCAAATGACTGTGATTATTGCTACCATGGAGAACCACCAGGATATAAAGTAGTTACTAAAACTGTGATATCCAAATTTGGGTTATTGTCTAAGTCACTGGGGATTTTCGACAAAGAATAGTTTTATCAACCATGTCATAGAACTAGAAAGTCCACAAGTATGGTATGATTCATGCAGACATCTGCACATTTTAAAAGTTCCCCCAAGTGATTCAAAAAATCAAGGGCTTTAGGAACCTTTCTCCAAAGAAGTGGCTGTTTGAAATAAGTTACACATTTTGATGAACAGTACTTACCCATTGAGTTCTTTCAGAATTCTTAGGCATTTTTATTGTTGTTGTTGTGTTTTTATTATTTATGTGTATATATCTCATTGATGAATCTTAATGGAGTATGACAAATTTAATCTAAAACTACTTGTTAACAATGTTTTTGACATGTTTTAGCAGCTAATTTACAAGTGAGATTAGCTTAAAGGTGTTGCTTAGTGAAATACAAAACCATACAAACAGAAAACTACCAAGTGCAGAAAAAAATCCCACAGATTCATACTTTCACCTGGCTTCTTTTAACCCTGCAGTACACACTGAATGCCTATAATAATCAATTTGCCCAAGGTTTCAAGAATTGGCCTCTGGGTTTAGTTTAATATAAAGAACCTTTCAAAACTGATTTTAAAAGCCCTATAATAGGGATCTAGTGTTTGTACAATACTGAATCTCTTGGCTAATTCCATTTATTCTCTGGATATCAGCCAGGGACAAGCTGCAATGAGAAAAAGCTGACTACAAGTGCATCTTTACCATCCTCCCAAACTCATTCCTCCCTGGCTTCATTTTAGATTTTTCAAAGAAGTGAGTCAGTATTTTTTCCTGAAAGCTTATTTGTCAAACTATGATTCATATTTCAGAAAAGTGAAATAAATAAATAAGAATAGGATAGAATTGCTTTATACCAGTAATGGCAAACCTTTTAGACCTTTCAATGATAACGAAGAGCCGGCCTCAGCATGTGTGCCATAGTTTTGCCACCACCACCACCACTTTATACTTCCTTCCATTCTCTGCCTTTTTTTAAGGTATGGAAGGACATTGGTGACCCTTTTAGAGACTCAGTCCCCAAGCTGCAACCCCAAACCCATTTATGTATCCCAGAGAGCCAACACTGCTATTAAACCTGAAAACTGAGGTTTTCATTCAGAGAAAGCAACTCACACACTTGGCTCACGTGCCCAGACAGACAGAAAGGGTCTGCATGCCAGCGAGGCCCGTGTGCCATGGGTTCATCGTGACTGATAAAAAACGTGGAGCCGGGCAGCCTGATTCCAAACCCAAACTTCATGAGACTGTAAAGGTTACTTAATACCGCTGTGCCTTAGTATCCTTATCTAAAATGGATACCAGGTAGTTGTTATAAGGAACAAATGAATCAATATCCATAAACCTCACAGAACAATTTGATACACAGACCCCAGTAGGTGTAAATCACTAACATTTTCATGTCGCTACTCTTGATCTGCTCTTTGCAATGTGAATCTGTAACTGCACAGTGTTCAGTATCCTGCAGCCCAAACAGGCTTTCCAACTTTCAACAGAATGTATTGTGGGTGTGTTCACAATTTTCCACAATACTTCAGGCTATATTTCAAAGCTTGGGATGTTTGCAATGCCTAGTGTCATCCTCTATTCCCCACACAGCCTCTCACCCTTGCAATTCATGGTCTAAAAAGAACAGTGAGGACAGTGTGGGAGCCAGATACACCTGAGTTCTAATCTTCTCTTACGCCTCTCTTCTAAGCTCCTCTGCTCTTGTGTCTGCAGCCTTCTTCATGCTCCTCAAACACAGCAAGCACTCCACTGCCACAGGACACTTGTACTTGCTGCTCTCTGCTCGGATTTGCTTCCCCTCAATTGGCATCTCATTGCTTACTCCAGAACGAGACAGCCTTTTGCTCTTGTTGAGGGAGCGACCTCTGTCACTTCCTACTTCCCTTTCTTTATTTTTCCTCAGGGTACTCGTAACCACTGGAGAGTTCATCTCACATATGTGTCTGCTGACTTTTATATCACCAGCCAGCCCTCACCAGAATCGAAGCTCCAAAAAGGCTGGAATTCAGGAAATTGAAAGATACCTACTTAATTAGGTTGTTGTGCAGGTTGAATGAGATAACACATATAAAATAATGAAATCCTTCTAAGTATTTTTGAAAACTTAACAAAGTTGTAAGACACAGAAAAAAGTTCATTTTCTCTTTCTTACAACAAATGAAATGGATGGTTTGTTTAAACTACATCCTTGTCATCAGTCAGGGTCCTGGACATCAACTTGGGACAAACCGAAATGAGACCTGAGAAGAATAAATAAAACCTCTTTAGGTTTATGGCCATTGCTTAGAGTAGCATCAAAAGTCATCATTTCCTCATGTTATGGTTTAAATAGCTGGTTGTAAAGATGAAAAAAAATAACTAGGAATATTCATGAAATGGGATATTTTTGATAAAGTGATTTTTCTAATTCATCATCAACTTACTTTCTTTTACCCCTTGCTGATGAGAAACTCTTTCTGATCTTGATGAAATTTCTTGCCTTAGAAAATAGGAAGCACAGAACATAAATCCATCTTTCTCTTATGACAGCACCATATCTCGCTGAGGGTCATAGCTATGGTTACCAACACCCATTTGATATAATTGAACATGCAGATTTTTGGCTTGCCTTCATTTTAACCTCAAGACAAACCAAGGTAATTACTCTCTCCAATGAAACTTCCAGTGAAAGCACTTTTTGTCTCTTCTTTGTCACATTTTTAAAATAGGTTTTACACACACACACACACACACACACACACACATAACCTACTTAACAAATGTTCTATATTAAATTTCACTTAATGAAATTAAAGTATTCTAGATCTGGTTTAGATTAACATCATATAGAGAAATAACCAGGTTCATTTAAAACATTAAAAGATAACTAAATGATTAAGTATATGAAAGGGATAAAGAACAAAAACTTCAAATAACATTAATACACTAAATTCCCTTATTATCCCTTACTAATGATGAAGTACTGTCAAAAACAAATTAACACTTTTTTCATTCGGTAGTGTTTTGTTTGTTTGTTTTTGTCAGAAACTAAACTTGTTCACAATTCTGCAAATAGGATAGTTTCATTGCTCTCATTAGTACTGACTTGCCTTTGTCTCATCTCCTACAGTAACATTTAAGCCACTTTCAAGAAGAAATCACTGTTGTGAGGGGAAAACCACCCATAAGATTTATACTCTTCTAATCATCTCATCCCTAACCCACAAGTCAGTAGACTATTGAAAAAAATTAAGTGATGATTATGGTTGCATTTGAATAACATCTCTACCATTTTCCAGTGGGCCCTGGTTAGAAATTACTTTGCTTCTCTAAAATTTAGTTTCTTCATCTCTAATTTGGGCAGCCGCATAAAACCTACCTCACAATGATGTCAAGATTACACAGAGATCATTTTTGGAAGTGCCAGGTATTTAGAAATGCCAAAGTTATGGTCATTGTGTTTCCTTCTTTCCTAGTCTCTCTGTCCAGGATATGAAACATTTAAGTCCAAAGCATTTTCACGGTGCTCTGACATTTACTTCTCATGTGGTCACAAACTTTCTACAATATTCCAGGCACTGAGCAAGATTTGAAAATATATTGATTTAAAAAAATACACTCTTTGTCCTGAAGGAGATCCTAAATCAAAGAAGTAAATTATACTTTAGGTACATGTAAGGTTATGTTTAACAATCTGACACTTTCTCCAGAAAGAAGAAATAGTGCCCACCCTTCTACAACGTGAATGATTCACAAACTCTGCAGAAATACAATATGCTCAGAATTACCTCACTGCTCACATCAGTGCAGAACTGTAATGTTATCCTACCAGCCCAGTAGTGTGTCTTTATCAGGGGACCCAAAGGCTCCAGTAATACATAAGATACAGTATGACTGCAAAATGTCTTTCTTCCATGAATCATACTTAATGGGTAAGAGGACAAAAGTAGGGCTTAGTCATTGCTTCTCTCTGGTTCCTTCTGGGCTCAGTTTTCATACTCTATTCGTTTGGATTGTTTAGACTTAGCAACATGAATTAAGCTCCTATTTTAGTTACTGTTACCACTGCATTCTCTAGTTACATCCAGTAACTTGATGGACCTTTTAAAGAATGAGCTCTTTTTGTGACCATAACCCAAATCATTCCCAATTTGTCATTGGCCCTGGCCATGTGAATCATTACTGTTTATTTTTTAAGGAAATCTAATTTCATTTATTGCTATGGTATCAAAAACTTTTACATGCTTAAAAATTCACATTTCTTTGCCACAAATGGATGCCAATAGTTCATAACATAGGAAAATAATTTTAAAGTTTATCTTTTCATATGAAGTGTGTCTTTATATGAAGAGATGATTTTGTGATGTAAAACCCAAAGCAAGCGGGAATAGATCTTAATCTGAAACTGGTACAACTCTGGGTAATGGGTTGATGAAAACAAATGTCAGGTCTAGTTCAACAACATCCTCCCAGTTAATCTTGAAGGACTTCTTTCAGGAAAGTCCTTACAAAGACAACAACAACAAAATGTAACAAGAGTTTACTCATCAATTATCTTAAGCTTAACCATATATGTCTTAATATTAATGGTAATAAGGCATCACTGTAATCACAGCAAAACTTTCAGTCTCAGGAACACAAAGGCAAACGCTTTCTGATCTTGAGTCATTTGAATAACATCTCTACCATTTCTGTGGTTCTGTGGCCTATGAATTGAGTCTTTGGCTTTCTCTGGTTCCTCTTCCATGCTTCCCTAGAACTTCTTTGCAGCAACTAGTAACTAATCACAGATTTTCTAATATTCTGTATCCAAACACTTGCATAGTTTTCAACAGATGTATATTTACAAATATATATTTATTTTTCCCTAATTCTAAATAAGCAATTCAAATTTCAAATATTCCCCAGATATACAAATGACTTTTTGGCCACATTATCCAAGACTCTCCTCTCTTTCTCTGAGTTTTGACTCGACAATTGCACCTCTAGGCCAGGATGCCTTCCACCACCCAGCCGTCTGTGCTCCCCATCAAAAGGCCGCATGAACCCTGGCAACTTCTTGAAATTCACCATAGAATGGCTGCTACAGTATGAACATGTTCCCCCCCAAATCTGCATACCAAAGCAGAAATTTGAACGTATTGGGGATCACTGCTTTGGGGAGGTGATTAGGTGATGAATGTGGAGCCCTCACAAATGGAATTAGTGCCATCATAAAAGGGAATCCAGAGTGTCCTCAGCTTCTCACATGTCACCATGGGAGGTTACAGTGCAGCCTCCTGTCACGGAAGAGGACCTCATTAGCTATTGAACCTAGGGCACCTTGATCATGGTCTTGCAGTCTCCAGAACTACAAAAAATACATTTCCATTGATCATAAAACTCCCGGTCTATGGTATTTTGTCATAGCAGCCTGAACAGACAAAACACCACCCCTGGGACAGATCTTCTGGTGGCAACAATCTACCTGCTGATTCCCTGAAGTTTCAGTTTAATTCTCATTGCCCGGTGAGATGTAGCTTAGGCAATCACAATGGACCCTAGAAAACTCTCAACTACTGTTTTCAAGAATATAATACCCTCTTTGGGATAACTATTTTTTCAATTTCCATTACTTTGGTTTGTTTCAGGTCAGAATCATATAGATTTCCTCACAAGTCATGCTTCCTTGAAAGAAGCACATTTTTAAAAATAAAAGGAGGCAACTTTTCACTTTATCTGACCCCAGTATTTTAAATAAAATCAATCCATTGCTATCTCATCACTTAAGGATAATTTCTTACCTCTCTCTTTTTTCTTATTAGCAGTGATTTATAATATCCTAACGCTATAATCATTGTCTATAGAGCAAAAGGAACAAGTACTTTTAAGAAAAAGTAGATGTCTTCAAATAACAGGAAAAAGTAGTTGTAGTTCAACATTGCAAGTTGAGAACTATTTTTATTCCTTAAGAAGGAAAAAAATCTATGAAATATTTATACACCAGTAAAAAAAATTTCATTTTACTACATCTATGTAAAAAACATTTTAAAAGAACAACCAAAATATTTTACCAGTATTGTTTCAAATAGGTGAATCAAAACTGAAAAGTCACATCATTTATTTGTGAGTCCAGTCAACTGAGTGTCTTGCTCATTTGGCCAGTCTTACCAAACTTCTTAGAAGACTTTTTAAAGAAACTTTTGAAAGTTTTGAAAGTATACTTATAATATGAATAAGATAGTCATAATATATAATAGATGCATAATTGCCTACTAATTTGTTTATATCATGTTATAGTTTAAAAGTTAGCTTTCCTTTCCCTTTCAGAAATCTTTTTCACATTTCTCTCTCTTGTACCATTTGAGGCTTTACCTGGTACATAATGGGTACTCATTAAAGTGTGTGTGAAAACATAATTTTCTCATAATCATTTCTAGTGAGCATTCACTAGCAGCCAAGCCATTTCCACTTCTGAAACCAAGAAGTGGACCACTATGGATCCAACACTCAGAAAATAAATGGGTTCAATGAGTCCCCAGCTGTTTCAGTCTTGTCAGCCATTAGAATCTTGTCCCCAAAAGATGAGCCTTTAGGGTGAAGTTAAAGGCAGCTGAGAGAGATCTTTCATCATCATCTTCATAACCTTATCTAGGAAAGGGTTAAGAAATCAAAAGCAGTATTGTACCTATCGCAGGCAGAAAAGCTGCCTCTGGAAGAGGTCTACCTTCCTGTTTCCAGAACCTATGAATGTTTCTCAACATGGCAAAGAGGTATTAAGTCTGCAGATGGAATTAAGGTTGATAACTTTCTGATTTTAACGTACCCTGGATTATCCAGGTGAGTGCAATGTAATCATAAGGGCCCCTAAATATGCATAAGAGAGGATTAAAGAAAGCCAGATGAGGGAATTAGGAGGAGATATAACTTTCCTGCCTTTGAAGATAGAGGACAGGGGCATCAGCTAAAGCATGCGATGGCTTCTAAAGTTGGTAAAGGCAGTGGATGTCCCCCTAAGTACTGCAGAGGGGAAAGCAGCCTGCTGACACCTTGGCTTCTAGTTCAGCAAAACTACATCAAACCTGTGAACTATAATACTCCAAAATAATAAATCCATGTTGCGTTAGGCCACTGAGTTATTTCACTGTAGCTGTAGAAACCTAAGACAATACCCAACATTTTTAATCCCTGAAAGCAAAATGTTCAACACCCGAAATAGTTTGACAGCATCTTTTCTTTACATTCTATTTCTTAATGACACTTTAATTGGCCTCCACAATTAATAGGTGAAATATTTTCTGCCAGTTAAGTGAATGCAGTGGTCCAATTAAAAGCAAAGGCCTGACAGTACACTAGCACATCAGTGCTACCACACCTCCTATTATTACTAGTTCTCAGCCATTTCTTCCAAGATATTATCTTGACTTTACAGTATAAATTGTAACAGTGGAAGTGAATAGCTGGTGAGGGGACTTTTGTTTTTAAAAATATTTCATCTAATAATTGCAGAAGAAAAAACAGCATTATATCACCATTTTGTGATGCCCCGATGAAATAATGGATCTTGGCCAGGAATCAGCAAACTTCAAACAAGGGCCAGACCCAGTTCGTTGCTAGACTTCCTTTGCCTAGAAACTACAAGTGATATTTATATTCTTAAGTGACTGAAAACAATTAAAGCAGGAATAATACTTTATAACAAAATTATATGAAATCAAGTTTCAGTGTTCACAATGTCTATTGAAATAAGAAATTGTTTGTTTATACAATGTCTATGCTGCTTTCACCCTGTAACAACCAAACTGAGTTGTAAAAGATCGTATGGCACATAAACCTAAAATATTTACTTTTTGGCTCAAAAAGAAAAGGGTTGCCAATGCCTGCTCTAAGCAGTGATTAAAAATAATAGCTAAAACCCACAAGGAGCGATAACTAAGATACCTGTGAATTATCTTTATAAAAAAATCAAATGTAAAGCTGATCAAAGGCTCCTGGCCAAACTACCAATGCATAGTAAGTATAATATGCAGAGGACCATGTGAAATGACACCATTAGGATGGTTTAATCTGATAGAGCATGTAGGAAACTCTACAGTTAAAATATATTTTCTCTGGGAAATGATTTTCAAAAGAAAAAAAGATGACTAGAAACTAAAACAAACAATTGCAATATATCAATTATACTTAGATTCCTTTTCGGACAAACTGAGAGTAAAACAAAGTTATGAGATAATCAAAGAAATGCAATTCTAACTTTACATGTGTGAGAATTAGGAAGCTTAATTTACTTAAATTGCAAAATAGTGTTACAGAGCCAAGGATATAGCTCAGGGGTGCAGCAATTGCCTGGCAAACATGAGGTCCTGAGTTCGATTTCTGACACCAAAAAATTTAGCATTACAGTTTTAATGATTCCCTTAGGGGTTTGAGACTATAGCTCAGTGGTAGCAGACAGGCTTAGGATTTGCAAGCCCTAGGGTTCAATCCTCAACACTAAGATATCCAAACTAATTAAGAATGTGAATATTTTTTGAGATGAAATGATATAATATCTAAAATTGTAGTAGTAGAGAGGATAGAAATGAAAACCAGAAGTATAGATTGAAGTTATGAGTTTATTACATTATTCCTTCTACTTCTGTGTAGGCTCGAGGTTTTATATTGTGAAAGTATTTTCAAAAGCATTCTTTCCCAAAGGTCTTAGCCCCACAAAGAAAATAATTTTATAACCACCATTTATCTCATATCATAAAGAAACTGATCATAAAAAAATCAAAAATAAAATTTATCCTATATCTCAATACAGAATAGACTTCACAGTTTAGCTTCAAAAATGTCAACAAATTCACCTTTGGCAAAACCACAGAATGGACATTTTAAGGACTAAGATCTGCCATGGAAAACAATCATCTTGAGAAGACAAGCTGATTTTATTTTCTAGAGCATTTGTTAAACCAGAAGCCTAATATAATCGTTAGTCTGACATTACATCTTGATTTCCAGAAGAATTGAAGACCACCAATACTTCTTCATTAAACCAGGGCAGCTGCTGCTTCTGACCTTTGTTGTAACATATTTAGTTAACACCAGAAATCAGTTAGGTGCCTATTTCCTTTTAGTGAGTAGTTCTGACCTGGCTAAATTAGCTGCACATATCAATACACGTATCATTCATACTTCATCCTGGGAGCAGGTATTTCCATCCTCATTTTATGATGAAAAAACAGAGACACAGGAAGATCACATTGCAAAACCAATGAAAGAATTCAGTTGGGCTGGAAATCACTTCTGGTTAAGCTGATGTTGATATAGGGTTAAAGTAAAAGATTGAGACCACTCCTCTTCCATCCCTTATTAAATGTTAGCTGAATTAGAGGTTAGAATCTGGATAGATTTAACCTTTCTGTGGTGTAGACAGTTCAGAAAGGGTGAAACTTTGATCTTTATGTCATCTAAAGAGCAGTGTTGGTTCCTGAGTTCATATCATAACAAAAGTATCCACAAGTTAAGAACCAAATAGATAAAAGGATGCTTATTGAATATGGTTAGTAATAGCAAAATTAATTAATTATATTTAGTTAATTAGCTATATTTTTATTCCAACAGAGGAATGAAATGAATAAACTACCTATGGCTTAAATATACTAAAAAACATGCTGCATCTATATGTAATACCCAGATACATCTCAAAAAATACAATATTCAGTAGAAAAAGCATACCACAAAAGAATATATATTATACAACACAGTCCATGAAAGAGTACATAAATCTGTAGTACAGGTATTTTTATGAGACTGAACCTCAATTTTAGAATATTTCCTGTCTTTGGGGAAGGAGTAATGAAAGTGGGAAATATTTTGACTGTATCTATGGTATTCTATTTTAAAAAGATGAAAAGATAGCAAATAGATAACCTTTGTTTAATGTGTGTTAGAATTATCAGTCCTCTTTTGCAACATCTTTATATATTGGAGATTATTTAAATTTTAAATAAAACAAAGTCAATATTCACTTACTTATCTTTATTTAAAAGAAAAAGGGAAACGAGGGAACATTAAACTCTATAGCAAAGGAAGAAGAATTGTCCTAATAGAATTTGGTAGAAGACCCACAAAGAATTATAAAATGCTTAAGGTACACAGCTAACAATTAACTGTCCAAGATTCCTAATGGATCTGCTTGATTCCAGAGCTATGTACTGTTTCTAAAATAAAATCAAATTTTCCATGGAATTACTACAAAAGATTGGTGTTCAAGTTAAGCCTTATGACTGCCAGCTGCTGAGTTCATATCCACTCCCCTAGGACAGAGGATTGTACCCCGGGGCTCTGCCAGCCCCAGTTCTTCAGGCCCAGCTTCTGCATCTCAATCAAGAGAGACAAGAATCAGCAGAGAGGTGGAGATTGCCTGTGGTGAGTTCCAGGGACCTGGGGAAAGTTAGAGACCTACATTCCAGCTTTTGAGTTCCTGGGGAGCTACCAGAACGCTGGACTGGGTCCAGCAGATTGCAGGGCCTCAGTCACCCACGCTCAGCGGACTTGTGTCAGTCAAGCAGGCAGGAACCTTGCTCGGGGTCTCTGGGCTCAATTGGGCTGGCCTGGGGATGGCTTGAGACCAGCACTGCCAACTGCTGAGTTCATATCCACACCCCTAGGACAGGGGATTTGCCCTGGGGGTTTCCCTGGCCCCAGTTCTCCACACCCTGATTCCACCTCTCAATTTAGGGGGCCAAGTACCTGCAGAGGAGCTGAGACTGCTCCAGTAGCTGAGGGTGCAGGAGGAGATTTGCAACAAACCCAGAGGAAGCTTTGGAACACCACTCAAACCAAGGAAATAAAGAAAAAATGACAAAAGGAAAGACCAAAAGGCAGGCTCAAATCACCAGACCATCCCAAGAAAGCCTGGGAGCCATGTACATAGAAGAAAATAGAAGCCATATACCTGAAATGATATCAACTGAAATAAAGAAGCAAATAGGGGAAACTATGGAGAAAGTCAAATTAGAAACAATTGCCCAGGTAAAAGAAGAAATGATAAAAGAAAGAAAGAAATAGTGAAAGAAATAGTGAACACATCTAGTGAAGACACAGCTAAAAAATTAGAAGAACAAAGCAAACAGATAGAATCCCTGAATGAACACTATAAGAAACAAACAGAATGCATAAAGCAGATTCAAAGAGATATACAGGAAGTCAAAAATTCTATTGAAAGCTGTAAAAACCGCCTCAATGAAAGTGAAGATAGAATTTCAGACCTCGAAGATAAGATTGCAGCTAGTGAATAGGAAAGGATCTTTTAAAAATAACAAAAAATCAGGAAATAACCATTCAACAGCTGCAAGATGATGCAAAGAAAAATAACAAGATTAATAGGGATAAATGAAAAAGAAGGAGACAGCCCAAATGATATCAAAAGGATATTTACAGAAGTAATAGCTGAAAACTTCCCAAACATGAGAAGAGAAACAGACATCTGGATAAGTGAAGCATATAGAACTCCAAGCAGCCATAACCAAAATAAAACTACACCCAGACACATAATAATCACCATCCCAGAAACCCACCATAAGAACAGAATACTAAAAGTTGTTAGAGATAAAAGACAGATCACCCATAAAGGAAAACCTATCAGAATCACAGCAGACTTCTCAACACAAACAATGAAGTCAGGAAGAGCATGGAGTGAAATATTTCAGATCCTAAAGGAAAACCACTTCCAACCCAGACTGACGTACCCTGCAAAATTGTCCTTCAAAATGGATGGAGAAATAAGATACTTCCATGACAAAGAACAGCTGAAAAATTTCATGATCACAAAACCAACCCTACAAGGAATACTGAAAGATATTTAGGTACACATAGGATAAACACACCAAGCAAGGTAGACAGTTAAATAGAATGGAAAGTTAAAGAGACAACAGCAGAAAGATAACATGTCAACAATAAACCAATATATAACAGTTATAACCATTAACGTAAATGGCCTCAACTCACCAATCAAAAGAAACGGACTGGCAGAATAGATCACAAAACAACATCCAACCATATGCTGTCTACAAGAAACCCATCTCACCTAAAAGGAAACCCATAGACTGAAAGTCAAAGGATGGAAAACAGTACTTCATGCAACAGGAAACCAAAAAAAAAGCAGGAGTAACAATCCTGTTTGCAGACAATGTGAATTTCAAACCAAGAATGATCCAAAAAGATAAAGAAGGTCACTACATACTAGTTAGGGGAAAACTTCAAGAGGAAGAGATAACAATCTTAAATATATATGCACCAAATTCCAGAGCACCCAGCTATACAAAACAAATATTAACAGAAACGAAAAGTCAAATAAGCAATAACACAATTATAACAGGAGATTTTAACATGCCATTGACACAGAGGGACAGATCAACTAGACAGAAAATCAGCAAATAAATAACAGAACTGAATCATACCTGTGAACAAATGGACTTGATAGATCTATATAGAGTTTTCCATCCAACAATATCAGAATATACATTCTTCTCAGCAGTACATGGGACTCTCTAAAATAGACCATATACTAGCCCACAGAACATATTTAAGTAAATGCAAAAGAATTGAAATTATCCCACGCATCTTATCGGATCATAGTGCCATGAAATTAGAAATTAACCACAAAAGCAACTGTAAGAACCTCACAAACACATGGAAACTGAATAATACACTCTTGAGCAATCAGTGGGTCACAGACGAAATTAAAGAAGAAATTAAACATTATCTACAAGCAAATGAAAATACAAACACAACTTACCGGAATTTGTGGGATGCAATGAAAGCAGTCCTCAGAGGAAAATTTATTGCACTGAGTTCCCACATCAGGAAGACAGAATGAACACAAATAAACAACATGATGCTACAACTCAAACATCTAGAAAAAGAAGAGCAAGCCAAGCCCAAAGCCAAAAGAAGGGAGGAAATTATAAGGATTAGAGCAGATATTAATGCAATAGAGGCTAAGAAAACAGTACAAAGGATCAATGAATCAAAGAGTTGGTTCTTTGAAAGAATAAATAAGATTGATAAGCCCCTGGCCAACCTTATTAAAAAAAAAAGGAAAGAGAAAACTCAGATTCATGCAATAAGGAATGAAAAAGGTGAAATTACCACAGACTCTGTGGAAACACAGAAGATCATCAACACCTATTTCAAAAACCTCTACTCCCATAGGTTCGATAACACTGAAGAAATAGACAGATTCCTAGATACATATGAACTACTGAAGCTGGATCAGGAAGATGTAAAACTGCTGAATAACCCAATTTCTATTAATGAAATTGAAAATGTAATTAAGACCTTGCCAACAAAGAGCCTGGGCCCAGATGGATTCACTGCAGAATTCCACAAGAAATACAAAGAAGACTTAATGCTGACACTCCTCAAACTCTTCAATGAAATTGAAAGAGAAGCAATTCTTCCTAAGTCATTCCTGGAGGCAAATATTACTCTAGTACCAAAACCTGAGAAAGACCCAACTAAAAAAGAGAACTATAGGCCAATCTCCCTAATGAACATAGATACAAAAATTCTCAATAAAATATTAGCAAACAGGATGCAGCAAATCATCAAGAAAATTATTTACCCCAACCAAGTGGGATTTATCCCAGGAATGCAGGAATGGTTCAACATACATAAATCAATAAATGTAATCCACCATATCAATAGAGCCAAAAGAACCACATGATCATCTCTATAGATGCAGAAAAAACTTTTGATAAGGTCCTACACTCATTCATGATAAGAACCTTACAGAGAATTGGAATAGATGGTCTTTACCTCAATATGATAAAGGCCATCTATGACAAACCTAAAGCCAGCATTATACTAAATGGCCCAAAACTGAAAGCCTTTACCTTAAAATCAGGTACAAAACAAGGATGTCCCCTGTCACCACTCCTATTCACCATAGTACTGGAAATACTAGCCAGAGCAATTGACAAGAGAGAGAAATAAAAGGAGTAAAGATAAGAAAAGAGGAAGTTAAATTATCATTATTTGCAGATGACATGATACTTTACATAGAAGACCCCCAAAATTCCATTGAAAAACTCCTAGATATAATAAATAAATTCAGCAAGGTAGCTGGATACAAAGTCAATACTCAAAAATCAATAGCATTCCTATACACTAACAACAAAAATACTGAAAGAGAGGTAACAGAAGCCATACCCTTCACACTAGCATCCCCAAAAATGAAATACTTAGGAATTAATCTCACGAAAGAACTAAAAGAGCTATACAAGGAAAATTATAATACCCTGAAAAAGGAAATCAAAGAGGACCTCAGAAAATGGAAAGACATCCCCTGTTCATGGATAGGAAGAACAAACATTGTGAAAATGGCCATTCTCCCAAAATTACTATAAAGATTCAATGCAATCCCAATCAAAATATCACTAATATATCTCATAGATCTAGAGAAATCACTCCTAAAATTCATCTGGAGCCAGAAGAGATCTAGAATAGCAAAGGCAATTCTAAGCAGCAAAGGAAAGGCAGGAGGCCTCACAATCCCTGATTTGAAATTATACTACAAAGCTACAGTAATAAAATCAACATGGTACTGGAATAAAAACAGACCTGAGGATCAATGGAATAGATTGGAACATACAACACAACCACAAACTCACTCAACCACCTTATCTTTGATAAAGGGGCCAAACATGCTCGCTGGAAGAACAACAATCTCTTCAACAAATAGTGCTTGAAAAATTTGCTATCCATATGCAGAAGACTAAAACTAGACCCATGCCTATCACCATGTACTAAACTAAAATCTAAATGGATCAAAGATCTAAATCTTAAAACAGAAACACTATATCTGTTGGAAGACAAAGCAGGTAAAAACCTCGAAGGTATAGGGTTAGGTAGAGAATTCATGAACAAGAATCAAACTGCACGAGAAATACTTCCCAGAATCAATAACTGGGACCATGTCTTATTAAAGAGTTTCTGCATGTCAAAAGAGATTTCCAGCAGAGTGAAAAGAAAACCCACAATTGGGAAAAAATCTTAATGGATTGTCCCTCAGACAAAGGACTTCTGTCTAGAACTTATAAAGAATTAAAAAAACTCAGACCCTCGAAATTCAAAGACCCAATCCA
>PVJX010020734.1:0-32924 GCA_004027295.1 Dolichotis patagonum
TCCATGGTTTACTATTGATGAGGGGATTCAGAGGCTCAGGGAAATGGGAATGCTGGAGTGGATCTGTCAAGTTAAACCTAATCCTCCACATTGGGATGATCCAGAAAACATACCCTTCACCAGCACCTTGAGAAACAGATTTGTGAGGGGGGCACCAGCATCCCTGAAGGGCCCTGTTATTGCTCTTCTTTGCATGCCAGACCCTACAGTGGGAACTGCGGTTACTCAATTAGGACATTTAAGGGCAATGGGCTTGATTGGGTCCTGGAGTGGCAGAGGTCAAGTGGCAGCACTTAATCGCCAAAAGCAGAGTCCACGTACTTACCGTAATGGACAGCAGAAGTGGAACAATGACCAGAATAATCTGACACGTGCAGACCTCTGGCATTGGCTGATTAGCCATGGTGTTCCTAGAAGTGAAATAGACAGGAAGCCTACAAAATTTTTACTAGATTTATATAATCGAAAAAATTTAAGGGCAAATGAACAGAACCGTACTTCAAATCGTGGTAACAGGGAATCGAGGCCCCTCAACGAGTTCCCAGATTTGAGCCAGTTTACAGACCCAGAACCCCTGGAATGATGGGGAGGCCAGGTCCCTTTGGAGAAGGATTCTGATGTGCCAAAAATTTATACTGTTAATCTTCCTCCCATCCTTCCCCATATTTGGGGAAGAGGTATGTGGATAGACCTCTCTATATGGGCAAAGGATGTAAAAATATTTGTCTCCCATGTAAATGCTCACCAAAAGGTAACATCATCAGAAGACGACTTTAATAATCAAGTGGATAAGATGACTCGTTCTCTGCACAGTAGCCAACCTCCTTCTTCAGCCACCCCAGTCATTGCCCAATGGGCCCATGAACAGAGTGGCCATGGTGGCAGGGATGGAGGGTATGCATGGGCTCAGCAACACGGACTCCCACTCACCAAGGCTGATCTGGCTACAGCCACTGCTGAATGCCCAGTATGCCAGCAGCAGAGGCCAACACTGAGTCTCCAATATGGCAGCATTCCCCGGGGTGATCAACCTGCAACCTGGTGGCAGGTTGATTATATTGGACCACTTCCATCATGGAAGGGACTGCGCTTTGTCCTCACTGGCATAAATACGTATTCTGGTTATGGCTTTGCCTTTGCTGCGCGTAATGCTTCTGCTAAAACTACCATCCGTGGACTCACAGAATGCTTTATCCACCATCATGGAATTCCATATAGCTTTGCCACTGACCAAGGAACACATTTTACAGCTAAAGAAGTGAGACAGTGGGCTCATGCTCACGGAATTCACTGGTCCTACCATGTCCCTCACCATCCAGAAGCAGCTGGATTGATAGAAAGATGGAATGGCCTTTTGAAGACACAGTTACAATGGCAGCTAGGTGGCAACAGTTTGCAAGGTTGGGGTAAGATACTTCAACAGGCTGTATATGCTTTCAATCAATGTCCATTATATGGCACTGTGTCTCCCATAGCCAGGATTCATGGGTCCAGGAATCAAGGGGTGGAAGTAGGAATGGTACCACTCACCATTACCCCTAGTAATCCACTAGCAAAATTTTTGCTTCCTGTCCCCCTGACTTCATGTTCTGCTGGCTTAGATGTTTTGGTTCCAGAGGGAGGAAGGCTTATACCAGGAAGCACAACAGTGGTACCACTGAACTGGAAGCTAAGACTTCCCCCTGGTCATTTCGGTTTCCTCATGCCTCTGAAGAAACAAGCTAAAAAGGGAGTCACAGTGTTGTCAGGGGTGATTGACCCAGACTACCAAGGGGAAGTTGGACTCCTACTCCACAATGGAGGAAAGGAAGAATATACGTGGAGTGCAGGAGATTCCTTAGGGCGCCTTTTAGTACTACCATGCCCTGTCATTAAGGTCAATGGAAAATTACAGCAGTTTAATCAAGACAGAGTGACAAGTGGTCCAGAGCCTTCAGGAATGAAGGTATGGGTCACTCCACCGGGAAAAGAACTGAGACCTGCTGAGGTGCTTGCTGAAGGCCAAGGGAATACAGAATGGGTAGTGGAAGAAGGAAGTTCTAAATACCAGCTACGACCTCGTGATCAGTTACAGAAAAGAGGATTATGATTAGCATTTCTCCCCAAATATGGTTCTAATGTAACATAATGTTAGATTTAATGCTGTTTTGGGGGAATTGTTAAAATTGTGTTATAATATTAAGGTTATAAACTGATAGGAGTAAGCATCAACCAAACAAAAGTTACATTGTATATTCTGGTATGGGAATTAGTACATTTCCATTTGTATGAAGGACAGTTATAACATGTTAGGTGCAATTATATGCATGTCTGTGTATCTGGAACTAGTTTAATGAAATGTGTCTGGTTGCCAAGTTGACAAAGGGTTGATTGTAGTGGTTGATTGATTGTGTCAACTTGAGACATTTAGAAGTTTAACTAAATGGGTTTAGCAATTCTACACCCAAGGGTGTAGAGGAAGACCCACCCTAGGGTGGGTCATCACCTGGAGGTGTAAAGGGGAAGGAGGAAGGATGAATGCATTCCATTCTTGGGAGAAGCTCCAGTCTTCTTCGCCTTTGGTTGGACCTCGTCTCTTGGCTTCCAGTGTAAACTCTTCAGCCTTCCGACATAGACTCTTCAGCCTTCCATCGTAGAGCCTTTAGACCCATCAGCCTGCTGGTATGGACTTGCATGAGACACTAAGGTGAACTCCAGGCCTTGGATTGAATCCTTCGGCCTCCAGTGTGTAGATGCCCTCTGCACGCTTCCTTATCCGACTCTGGCTGACCATCGTAAGCCAATCTTGTTTCTTTTACATCTGTATATCTTGTGTTATATCTGTTCTCTTTAGTAAAACCCTGACTAATACATCTTGTAAATTCAAAATTATACCAAAAAAAATTGAGGCAGGACTTGGGCCCAGGCAGTGGAGTGACTCACAGTTACACAGCTGAGACTGGGACCACTCCCCGGCCTGGATCTTGCTGCCTCAGTGCTCTGCATCCCATCTACACTGTCCCTTAGGTGACAGGGTAGGCAGGAGCCTGGCACTCATCTCTGCCTCAGTTTCCCCATCCATTCCCTCACCAGTCTGAGATACTCGGGCCTATCCCAGAAAGCACTGTTGCCCTTCTCCCGAGACTCGCTTTCCTTCTGCCATCCAGACTGACCCAAGCAACTTCAGCCACAAACTCCTCCAGAAGAGGAATCAGAAACAACTGCCTTGTCCCACATCTGTTCTGCTGCTCGGGGTGGACCCCACAATCTTGGGGAATTCCCACTCAGATCCGGTCTCAGACTGACACAAGAATTCCGAGAAGTAACTTTCAGAGTGCAGAATCGTACCAGCAGAGACTCAGTTCCCCCCAGTTCCACCTGTATCGTTCACCCCCAGGCCCTGCCCTGCACACAGCCGGTAGTATCCTCCCAAAACTCTAATCCTAACCCTGACCTCTAACCCCTGACCCTTGACCTCAAGCCTTACCCCAACCTGCCCCAAGTCAGGTGGGGAAGCACCAGGGCCACAGCATGGTGTAGGCAGAGGCATATCGCCGAAGCCATGGTCACATACTCTGATCATGTATGGTGCCTTCTGCCCTTGGCACTTTCTTGGTTAGAGCTTTGGGTCACAAGTTCCCCATTAAAGTACAATTCCCAAAAGTCCTCCTCTCAACGTTTAATCACCCAGTGACTTTGTAGAAAGTTAGTATCCAACCAGCACAGGCTGCCTAAGGATACAAGACAAGGAAAGAAAGGTAGACCGAGACCCAGACACAGGAGGCTGGGCTCACAAACCGACTCCCTAGATTTTCACACTTATTCATAATCTCACATTTTAGGCTCAGAACTGAGATGGTCCTGAGTGAATAGGCACGTTCTCAGGGGTATGTTTTTGTCCAGACTCATCCTTACGACCTGTACTTTTTGTGCAGTGTAAATTTTACCTCAAAAAAAAAAAAAAAAAAAAAAAGAGGGGAGGAAAGGAAGTGGGAAGAATGATTTGGAACTGAAAATTATTATTTCTTGCCATACTGGAAAGTGAGCCCTATGCTTTTGCTCTGAGCTACATCCCCAGGCCCGGCTCTTTTCTTTTCTTTTCTTTTCTTTTCTTTTCTTTTCTTTTCTTTTCTTTTCTTTTGTTTCGTTTCGTTTTTTTCTTTTCTTTTCTTTTCTTCCTTCCTTGCTTCCTTCCTTCCTTCCTTCCTTCTTTCTATTTTGAGGCAGGGAGTTGAAAGAAGGAAGAATCAGATTCCTGGCATGACCTGGATGCCCTCTGCCACCAAGGATGAAGCACTAGTTACAAGTCACTCCCACCACAGCAGACGGGAGTGAGAGCAGAGCCTAAGGAGCTCATCATAAAATCACCAGAAATAGCCACCATCAGACACACTAGAAAGGTTTGCATCCTTGGCTGTGCCCAAGGGATCTGGGTTTGCACATTGGTCCAGCCACCCGCGAACCATCAGATGGACGAACAGATGGTCTGTCCCCTGGGTGAATGGACCACCTCTGATCTGCAGTGTCCTCCTCTGGAAATGGGAACAGCAAGATTCCCTCCACTTGGTCTCCCCAAGTCCTTGAGTTACTTCTGTGATGCACATGGGGAACTAGGCTTAGAGTCAGAGCTCAAACCTGGCAGCTGTTTTTGCATAGTGATATGTGCTCCGAAGTACAAAGGTGACTGCGAAGCCCCAGCCGTGCCACGGTGGGCCATCCGATGGACTCACAGTCAGATGCTTTAGGGAGGGCACTACCCCATGTGATCAGCTGGCCCTGATAGTGGAACACAGGACACACATGCTCTACAACCAGGGTCCTTACCCTGGCCACCCCTTTGTCATTACGCATCTTTCTGCATGAGATTGGGGGTGTCATCGTCGTTGCTTTGCACGTCACAGGCACATGGTGAGATGTCACTATCTGGACATCAGAGGCACAATGGCCAATCGCCTCAGAGCCATCCTAGGGTTCCTGCCCTCCCCTCTTTTTCTGCTCCCTCCTCTTCTGGGCTGTGAGGACCCACAGGGCGGGGAGGAATATTGGTTTCCCAAAGCACAAACCCAGAAACAAGTGGGGCCGCATGTTCTGCACCATGGGTCTGCAGACTGGGAGGCGCGTGCTCCTGAGGACTGGGAACCCCTCCCAAAGACACCAGCACGGTGGACCGGGGATTTAGCTCAGTGGCTTAAGCGCCTGCCTGGCAAGCGCGAGGTCATGAGTTTGATCCCCGGTACCAAAAAAAAAAAAAAAAACAAAAAAACACCAGCACGGGCCATGGAGGAAAGCTCACTTGCATCCTCACGATGGCAACTCCTGATCAGTCGAGATTTTCATTTCTGCAGCCCTCTCTGACTGTGCCATCATGAGTCAGCCTGCTGTTGCTCCATGGTGGCTGCCAGGGTCGCTCCATGATGACACAGCTGGTACAAAACTCCTAGGGGATTCCCGTCTTTCTCTGGCTTGTCCTAGGAGCACAGAGCACTGCTGAAAGCACACATTTGGCACCTTCTGGACCATTCCAAGTTACACAGCATGTGTGGGAGACTCCTGGGGAACAGACCTTCCACAGAGGTGCTGGGACACCAAGGTGCTGCCAATCCCGACCATTACAACACTCAGTCCTCTTCTCACAGAGACGGCTGCAGAGCTTGCATCTTTCCTTGCCTTCATGTTGTCCCCAAGACCTGGCGACCCCAGGAAGGCTGTTGTCGCCTCCTGTGCTGCACAGTTACTGTGATGGCCAAACTGTTGATCTGTCATTTGGGGTGAAGGACACTCGAGGTGGGTCTATTGTCCCTACACACGTAATTTTATGTCAGTGATGTAGGCACTCTGAGTCCCTCCAAAGAAGGGTTGGGTTTATTTCACTTGGTTTCCCCCAGTGCTTGGTCCTTAATGTACTATGGGTAGTGAGGGATTCAGGAACAAGCACAATACCAAGACTGCACTGTGCCAAAGCGTCTATCACGCAGCGAAACAGTGCACACAGGAACTGAGAAAGGCTCCCTGTAGCTTCCAGGTTGGCTTCATCTGACTCCATTTAGCATGCTGCATAGCTCTCCCCACCCTGAGCTGCAGGAAAAGGCTCCTTTTCTGCCAACTTGGGCTGCAGACCTGCAGGCACCCCTGCCAAGGCCAGCGGGCTGTGGAGAGGCCCACTCTTCACCTCTTGGTGACACTGCCTTGTCTCTGGGCTGAAGCTTCCTGGAGATGCGTTGGGAGTCGGTGCCAGCAGAGACCTCTGCCAGCTTCAGGCACAAAGCACGACTTGCAAGGGGATGGCGCGAGTAGAGTGCGGCAGCGATGTGCCCTGGGCCTCCAGGCTGCAGTGCCTGGCCACATGGATCTGGGCCTTTGGGATAACTGGGAGCATCTGTTCTGCTGTCTTGGTTCCATTTTGTGTTTTCCTGAACAGGACACTGTGGAGCGGTGGGAGGGGTATGGATTCCTGGGCGGAGCTCCCCTACTCCACAGTGATCTCAGGGAGGAGTAGGAGCCAGGAACACCTGGATCAAGGTCCTGCATGCGGACTCGGCTGTGTTTCTGAGCCTCTCCTGTCCTTGCTGTCTTCACCTGCAGGTGGGGGCAAATTGTATCAGCCCCCAAAGTCTCAGCAGCCCAGTGCCTGGCACATGGCAGGTGCTTGGGAGGCCTGGCCTCATTTTTAATACACCTCTGGCCCTGGCCAGCCTCCTCCCCTCCTGGTGCAGTGTTGCAGGGCATCTCAGAGGCAGAGCAGGGGTCTGAGAGGTGCTGGCTCCAAAGCCGAGGCCAGCATGGCGGTCCTGCTCACAGCAGTTTTGCTCAGGCTTTGTGCTCCACACTGGAGAGGGTGAGAGCCACCAGCAGAAGATTTGTGGGCACGGGAACGAGTGGCGGCCGAAACCCCCAACACCCCTGAAAAGTGAATCTCTGTTTTCAAACCAAGTGGAGTTTTCCCCTGGCCCTTGCCCCTCCTGATTTCCTTTCTGCCCTTTGCAGGCTTCTCTCTAGTCTCTGTCTGCAGGCTGGCTTTTAGAAAGCGGGATGCTGCTCTGTGCCCGCCCTCATTCCTCCACTGAAGTGATTTCAGTTTCCTTAAAATATTAGACTTTTGCCTCACTCATATTTACTATGCACAGATGCAGAAGGAGAATTACTCAAGTTTTGCAATAAAAATAAGCTTGGCTTTGCGAGCACCTGCTTTCCGCTGTTTAATAATGCCTGGCTCTCCTCTTCGATGTGCTTCTGTTTACTCTTCCACAAATTATTTTTGTTCTCAGTTGACAAAGATAAATGATGGGATTAATATATATTGAAGCAGTCTCCAAGAAGAGTGAGCCAGCCATGGAAGGGTGGGCGTTATTTCCCCCAGGAAAGGCAGCGAGGCACACTGGATTAAGAGTAATTTGCTGTGGGGTTTATAGATGATCATGATCTATTAGTACCACAGCGTTTATGAAAATTGCTTTTTCTTAAGTAAAAATTAGAATTATTTTCATTGCCTTGTCAGAACTGAGCCAAACCAACTACTTTTTCCCCCAAGGGAAAGCAAAATATCAATGGCAAGACTTAGCCCTTTGTATTCCATTTCAAAGCAATCTCCAAACTGTTGAAAGTAACAATGAAAACAAAAAAGTGTGTGGCAAGAACTTTATCCTATGACGTCTAGGGACCCTGTTGTGCAGTAAAGCGAGAAACCACCCCAGAAAGTATGAGTGAGAAAAATGGGACATTACTTTACAAATTATGTAAATCAACGTAATATAAATAGAGATTTTACAAAATGTGGTTTAAGAGATTTTCGAAATTCTGATTTTTCTTCTTTAGTTTTATAGGATTTATATAATACAATTTTTCAATCAACTAATTCAAAATTTGCCTATTTCCTTTATCTTAGCATACCCACTAGTATCTGGCGACTCCCTAGACTGGTATGTTGTGCAGTAAACAGCTGATTTACATTCTTTGGCTGCCCTGTGTTACACAATTCCCATTAGGAGGAGAATAGTCATTTATTGTTGTGCTTAAAATAACCTAAGATGAATTTTGGGTAGCATTTTTTAAATGCATTACAATGATAATAATAATAAAAGTCATCAAAAGTGCTCATCAATTATGACCAATTTCTTTTGTCTTTCCTGTTTGGGATGTGAAAAAGTTTTATTGTTTATGTTACATTTCCAATTTGCATCTCAGGGCAAGAGTCACTATAAAGCTGGTCTCTGCACACTGAAAGAAGAGGAACACGGCAGCTGAGAACCAGCCAGGTGGTAAAGCACTCACCTCGTGTACACAAAGCCCCAGATTCCACATGGCATTGAAAAAAGCCAGAACACAAGGGCTACTTGTGTCTCACGTTCTGCTCAAGACAACCTCAGTCCTGCCATGATCAAAGGCAGCTGTGGATTTGGCACAATACTGTGTCACAGGTGGCAGCAAAGTCATGAAACTATTAGAGGACAACTGGGATGTGGATCATATGCATGATTCAGAAAGGATGAAGAAAGGCCTTGTGTGCCTTTGGATGGAGTTAGAATAAAACGTTTCTGCCTTAAGCCACCTAGCTGGGAGCTGGAGAAGTTACCTGTTGTTTACCTTAGAGGGTGCAGCTTCTAAAGCTTTCCCTGGTCCCTGGTCCCTGACACCCTTACCAGGGATTGGGCCAGGGACTGATCAGGGTCTTAGGTGGTTCTTTTCAAAGGGTGGGTTTAGTGTGCAGGAGAACCTTGAGGGAGGCTGATGGGAGCTGTGCCATATGCAGCTCCATTCCTCCTTTCCCCACACTTGTTCAGTTCGCAGGCACAAGGACACTAGTCATCACATCTAGCCTGGTACTTGGACCTACTGACTGTAGGTACCACAGGCCCTGCTTGAGGAGTCAACCAGCAAGGGGTACTGGGCAAAAGAATTAAGCAAATTACAAACCCACAAACTCTGGTTTTATTGATTTTAACTTCTATGGCATCCGAGTCACCAAAGGTTTGCAATCCTTGGGCTATCAGACAGAGGCAATTCCAAGTAGGCGTCCAGGCAATTGGTCTTCTCATGCTCAGCTATACACAACTGGACTTTCCAAACCTATCTGTTATAGCCTGTGTCTAGATGTCCTGAAAAGCCCAATGTGGCCATAGGTGGGTTTTCAGAGCTGGCTGAATCTAGAGTGTGTTAATGCAGACTAAGGCTGTGATGTTGGGATTAAAGGTATGTGGTGTTAAATTAGTCCACTAATTGGTTTAGCATAGTTCTGGGTGTGAGTAATGGGAAGCCCCTCCTTGGGTGTGGGTGGTGCTGGTAGCCTGATGGAATAAAAGGGAAAGGGCAGCTTACTGGTTCCCTTAATGCTTGCTGCCTTATGTCTGCACTGCCAAGGACTGTTTCTCCTCTATTATATCCCCTGCCATGCCATCCTTGGATCCAGCTAATTATGAACTGAAACGTTTACAAACAGTGAACTGCAATAACTTTAATTATGGGTGTCAGATGTGCCCTCCCAGCAATGAGAAAAGTAACTGAGACACTATCTATGGAATCTGGCTGATGTCCAAGAGAATCCAAAGAGTTCATGTTCACTGGAGCCTAAGAACTGGCAACCAACGAACTCAGGAGCAGTCAGGTGGCATTCACCACACAGCCTCGCTGCAAAAAGGTCCAGAAGCCACATGTCTCTGTAGGCTGGAGCAAATGGAAACTGGATCAGTTCAGAAATACTCAGCTATTCTCTCTAACAATTTTTCACAGTAAACATGACAGGGACCATCACCTTCAGCCAGATGAGGGCGCAGAGGACGGGCAGTGGTGTGGCATTTGCCTGGCACACACAAAGCTTCCATCTCCAGCATGGCAAAAAAAAAAAGACACTCAAGAGTGTTCCATCCAAGAAGCTGGCACTTACTTGGTGTGCTTCACCTGGATCTGAATACCAAACATGAGATGCATAGTTCAAAACAGTGGGTTCCCTTCTGATACTCAGAATTCCCAACCTTATCACTCATGGCTGGCATGATTTCCCGGAAGCATCTTTTTATTACCAAGGTTAAATTTTGTCATGAAAGTTGTCTCCAGGAACTCTGTGAGTATTGAAGGAATGAGTGGGTAATCAAACCTTCTTCTGTAGACAAGATTCAGATCAGTCTGGGACAAGATTTGGAAGACATATGTCAAAATCAGCCCTGTGAAAAATGTACACTTACAAAGGAGTAAGGAAATAACATGACAAAGACCACCTGAGATCATATTCTTTTTTTTTTAATTTTATTTTAAAGGGGGTAAAGTTAAACACAGCAAAACAGAACGGGACATAAGAAAGCATAAATTTCAAAGCTAGACAACCAGAGATCTTCACTATCTGTCATATCGTCTCTTGTTTTCTTCCAAATGGTTGTCCTTATCTTTGCATACAGGGAGCTTATACTAAATAACATAGCCAATCTTTTCACAAGATGTGTAGTTAACTGGCTCCCACTTGCAAAGGGAGGGGGGTCACGGGACAGGGGACAGAACGACATGAGATGTCTGATTCTCAGCCCATGTGCTGACAGGATCACAGGCGGCCCCCAGAGAGGAGAGGAGTTCCTTGTTCTTCTGGCACCCCGAGTCAACCGAGTCAACCACATGGTGCAGGTCCCGATGCACCAGGGTCCCTCTCCTTCAGGCCACCAAAAGTCTGCCACACTCACAGCCACCCCCCAGAGAGGGAAGGAGCTCCTTGTTCTCCCGGCACCCCGAGTCAACCACATGGTGCAGGTCCCAATGCGCCAGGGTCTCTCCCCTGCAGGCCCCTTAAAGTCTGCCACACTCACCTGCCAATTCTTTCTGATGAATTGACCATTACATTTCCAAAGTTCTGAAATGGCCAACAGACCACAGAAAGAATTCTCTTTAGGCTCCTGTTTGAAACCAGCAGCTACAGCAATCTGCTGGCCTTGCTTCAGGGCCAGCATACTCTTGATTATATGAGGAGGAAATGCATTCAGAACATCCCCTTGTCGGGATGTACAAGTTGGATTTAAGTCTTCCTTGTTCAAACATAGGTGTCCTCTTCAATCTTTTCATATAAATGAATGAATCTATGAATCTATAAATCTATGAAACACATCTATGAATCTTTTCATAGAATGCACACCAATACGTATTCTCAGCCAGGAGAAATGCAATGAAAAATAATTTTTATGAGGACAGAGAAATACCTATAACCACCAGCTTTTCATTCTTTTTTTCCTTATTTTAATCCCTTTGTATATAATCTATCCTTCTATGCTCTGCTCAAGTAAGACAGGACATTTTTTGCCTTTCTGTGCTCTTATCTGGAGTTCAGCCTCCTTTGTGAGAACTCTCTTCCTCCAGTCCACAGCCGTCCAGGGGGTGAAACCTCCCTGTTCTAGTTTTGATTTATGGTGACACTGCTCTGAGCAGTCACTTCCTCTCAATGCAGCCAGTCTGAGGTCCCCTCCCTTGGCATTTCCTAGTCTCTGTTAGCCAGGTAGTAAATTTGACCTCGCTAAAATGTGCAAGAATGTATAAACTTGCGTTTTGACAAACACATGCAAGTTTATTTACAGTAATGGCTTTTTAAAAGTGCTTGAACATACTGAAACACAGCTGTTGAGTCACTGATCCTAGCTCCTGCTTTTCTGGTGAGAGTCCCCTTTACCTATGAGGGGAGGACACATGAATCACTGAGGCTGGCTCAACTATAGGCCTTGATTTGGCCTTGAACAAGGGCAGCCCAGGCCAGGGGACTCTATGGAAAGAGAGTTGGTGTTCCAAGCAGCCATGCAGCAATATGTGTGCAGACTACAGATGCACATGAAAAGCCTGCCCAGCGAGGGCATGGAGCAGGGCAGAAGTGAAGAGCTGGGAAGGCTGAGCTATCACTGAGCTGCGGAATCCTTCTACACCTGGGTTTCCCATCTTTGTGAGCCCATAGATTCCCCTTTCTGCTCACACAAACATAAACTGAATGGAAACATAATGAATGAATGTTTTGACAGCTCATTATTAAGCCCCCACTCAGTATTACAAAGGCGCAGATGTGTGGATATTAGGACTACCTAGGTTACACCTTCTTCAAGGCAGGTGCTTTGGTTATTAAGAAGCCTTCAATATCAGTCATCGGAGAGAACAGAGAGCCATTCTCTCCATTTTACAGAGGAGGAAACTGAAGTGCAGAGTTCAGGAACTTGTTCAGTTGCACGTGACAGCAAGTGGTAGAGCCAGGACTCAGATTCCAAGGCCAGGGCTCTGGATGTCACACAGCCAAGAGATGCACAGCACGCACTGCACCCCCAGGTCCTTTGTGGAACAGTCAGTTCCCACGTAGTACGCTGAGAAGGTGGAGACCTCACAAGGCAGTGCAGAACTGTGAGAGAGGAAATGACAAGGGGGGCTGACAACCCCGAGAAGTTAGGTGGGGAGAAAGGACAGAGGGAACTGGCGGCAGCAGGCACCTGGAAAGGTGACAGCGCTCTGGAGCAGTGTCCTAGCCTCTCACACAACTAGAGCTGGTACATTCCCCTCTGAGCCCCAAGTTCCTCCCACATAAAACTGAAGGAACAAAACTCCCTCTGCCTCTCCACTCCTGCCCTCCCCTCCTCCCTCCTCCTTTTCTTTCTATCCTCCTTCCCTGCAGCATCTGCTCTCCCAGATGGAAAGGACTCTGGATTTGGAGGTATCCTCTTACAAGACTGAAATGGAGTCTACGGAGTCTACGTCTCCACCTCCCTTAGCCCCACACAGCTTCCTGCCTTGTCTGCTCAATGAGAGTCACCACTGTTCCCGGCATCTGCAGTTGGTGCATCCAGCCCACATTCCCCACATCCCTGGGGTGAGGACTTCCTGACACAGTCCAGGGCCCCAGTCCCACCACCAAGCCCACTCCAGACCCCCGAGGTCTTGGGCTCAGGTTCCTCTCTCCTTAGGGAGCACACGGCTTTCTCTGCCCTTGGAAGTGCATGCTCAGGCTCTCGCCTCTGAGTGCTCTCTGCAAGTGCAGACCTTAAGCCTCCCCTGCCAGATCTCCTGACCCCCGGCCTGCATTTTAACTGCACCGATGACAGGTTTTCACAGACGGTCGGGGAAGCTCTGCTCTGTGGCTCCAGCTTCAGCCAGCCATGCTAATCCAACCGATCTCCTTCATCCTCAGTTCACCTCCAGAAAGACCTCTCAGACCCCGCCCCAGGCGGGGCCCCTCCTTCCTTCTCTGTTGCACCTTGCATGTACTGGAACTGTGACAAACAACCGGAGTAGGTTTGTGCCAGGTGGCTCCAGAGTGTGGACCGGACCCAGAAACCCTGTGCGGGCACCACCCGTCACCACAGGGCAGAGCCCAGAGCGAGGACACAGAGCCTAGGATGGGAAGCAGATGCCGGGGACGTGGTTGCAGGGAAAGTGGGCGAGGCTGAGTCTGTCCCCATCCAAATCTTCCTGCAAACGCACAACCTCAAGCGCTCGATGTCCTGCAGCCACTGGTCTCGCTGGCCACTTCCTTGCTCTGACTCAATTGTCTCCTCTTCAGTCCTGATGAGAGCTGTAGGCTGCTGGACTTGCCTCCTGGCACCTGACTTATGTCACTAGGGTCAGTGCCCTCCCAGCCCATACATGCTGTCACATGGCAGGATTCCTTGCTTTCCTGTGACTGTGTGACATCTCACTGTTTATACTACATCTGAGCGTCCACCTTCCCGATGACTGGGTGCCGTGGCATCATGGCATGATGACTGCGGACCCACAGATAACCCTGCTGTATGGATTCCTGCTGCCTGCTAGCACAGCTCCTGTCAGCATGTCCTCTCTCTTTCTCTCTCTCTTTTTCTTTTTTTTTTTTTTTTGGTAGCGGGGATCAAACTCACAACTCACAACCTTGTCCTTGCCAGGCAGGTGCTTATGCCTCTGAGCTAAATTCCTGGCCCTAGCACAGCCTCTCTTTTTCTGTCTCAGCCTTCAGCCTTACATTTTGGAAAATGGTCCAGAAATCGTCATGTCCTCAGGTACCCAGGACTTGGGTAACTTGGGCACCAGGTGGATGCCAGTGGCTCCTGCCCACCTGCACATGGGCATCCCCAGTCTTCACAGTGGGCACAGGCCACCCCCCCCAGCAGACCTAGATCTTCTTGGGTGGGGAAAGGAATTGGTATTTTTCAGGCTCCCAAGATGATTTTAGTGGACACACGCGGACATCAAGGCTGAGTCTATTTCTTGGGGGAAGATAAAGGGAGAAGCAAACAAGGGTCAGAGTAGGAAGTCAGTACCAAGAAGTTACCAGCTTAACGAGCCCCTGAGCCAGCAGGGGGACTAGGTACGGGACCTGATTTGCCTACCTCTCACATCTCCTCTGCTGCCGCTGCTGCCATCAGGAAACCTGTAGGAAGAGAGGGCCCTCTTTCCAGAACCTTCTGAGCCACCTGCTGCACTGTCTCCATCTCAATGTCCAGCCCAAAGTCTTCACAGCCAGGAGCTCAGTATCCCACTGCCCTGGAGTAGGGTCTGCCCATAGGGGCCTGCAACACCTGCTTTCTTGGACAAGGAGATGGAGCAAATTCAAAGAATGAAAAACAAGAAAAAGTAAGCATCAGTATCTGTCCCTTCCATTCCTCTGCTGCACTGCACAGGACCTCCCTCCCCTTGATGGCTACCTGGGTTCCTGCAGGTCTGCAGGCTCCTACACTACACCGGCCCTGGGGCCCACCACACCAGACATCCCTGTTTCCTACTGTTTCCCAGCCTCTCTGTGCACTTGCTCGCTCCATTTCCTGGGATTGGAAACTCGGTGATCCAGGCAGCATGCCCAGTCCTTCCTCTCCCAGGACCAAGGAGGACGTGCCACTGCCCAATACCCTGCTCTGTAGCACTTCCTGTCACCCTGCTCTGTAGCACTTTCTGTCACCCAGCTCTGTAACACTTCCTGTCACCTGACTCTGTAGCATTGTCTGTCACCCTGCGCTGTAGCACTTCCTGTCACCTGGCTTTGTAGACTTCCTGTCAGCCAGCTCTTTAGCACTTCCTGTCAGCCAGCTCTGTAACACTGCCTGTCACCCAACTCTGTAGCATTGTTTGTCACCATGCTCTGTAGTATTTCCTGTCAGCCTGCTCTTTAGCACTTCCTGTCCACATCATCTTGCTTCCTGTCTTCCATCCTGGTTCACTATGAGCGGTCTGCCTTGCTGACTCACATGTAGGCTCCTCACAGAGCTTTCTGCAAATTGCTCCCAGCACCACACACAGTAGCAGCACCAAGGGTACAGGACACTGTGGTCTGTGGCCACAGTGGGCCCCGGGCAGCTTGGCATTGCAGGGCCCACACTGCAGTTGTGAGCCAGCCCACCAGATGTCTCTGTGCGCATCCAGCCAGCAGCTGTTGGCCCAGCCTCTCCTTGCTGAGGTCTCTGGGTCCCCAGCTGGGGTTGGTGCTCTGGGACAGGGGACCTAGTCCTGTGATCAGGACACTGGGCTCTGTCTCTGCCCACGGTGAGGATGTAGTGTGCAGAAGATGACAGAACTGTGGTGTTTGCCACAGCAAGTGACTAACTTGTCCACTCACTTGTGCCATTAGTCACAGCCTGGGTCAGACGGAGGCGAGGAAGTGAGGATGAAGGGGCCATCACCAGCCCCTGTCCTGGGCTGTTGCTGGGATTTTAAACCACTACATTTTAAACGGACCTCGATAACATTCTGGATTTTTTTTCTTGATTTCCAAGTCTAAGGTTCTTACTCTATGGTTTGTTGACCACGCCTGATTTAGGGCAAGCTGGAAACATTTCTGCAAGCATCAGGAGATGCCAGGTGGGTGTGGCCACTGCTGTGCAGATGCTGGGAGTGCACAGGACGATGTGGCCTGGTGTGCAACTCCCTCACACTTGCAGCGAGGGCTGGGCTCCAGGACACCTGGCCAGGGAGGAGATTCGACAGGCGATGTGCACAAGCTGGCCATGGTCAGAGACAAGGTCACCCCTCAGAGCTGACCACTGGCAACATGGAGCATGGAGCTGCAGGGAACATGTTTGGTCCCGCATGAATTTATGGTTAAAAATACCAGCTTGACTGTATTTCAGCTCATTTCCACCCACAAGCATTAAAGGAACTTTGGGAGATCTGATTCTGTTTCTGTGGTAATGGGCATTGAACCCAGAGCCCTTGCATGGAGTTACAGCCCCAGCCTTTTTTTTGAATTTTTTAAGACAGGGTCTCACTACATTGACCAGGCTGGGCTGAACCTGTAATCCTCCTGCCTCAGCCTCCCAGAGCACTGAGATTACAGGCATGTTCTACCTTTCCTGGCAGAGGTCTGGTTTCATGCACACCAGTTCTTTCCATCACCCTGTGATATACACCTCATGGGTCTTTTGGCTGCAGACTGAACATCTGTCCTGCTTCTTCCCAAACCCAGTACTTGACATGCACATACCCAGCATGTCCACCTGGGGGCTCCAGAGAACAGTGTCTGTATCTGTCCTTCAACCAGTACTGAAAGAACAAAACTACAGAAGTGCAGCTGCCGGGTGAAGCCAAACATAAATCAACCCTCTGTCCACCTGAATCTGAAATCATTGCAAACATGGTATTAAAAGCGATCAGATGACTTTTTGTTGCGATCAAAGGGAGTTTTAGGTAAGGTCCTCTCACCTGTGAAGCCAGGATAGGAATCCGATCAAGGAAGGAAACTGGGAGGGCGACAGTGCCACCAACCACCCCACGCAGCAGCCTGTACTGGGCTGTGGACATAGATGCTGGGCCAGTGCTGTCAGCTGCCCAGGGTTCTGGAGCCAGCCACGCCCAGTCCGGAGTCACAAAACTTGCTGCATGGCCCCGATGTTGCCCGAAATAATATGGAAATGGTGTGTTTTTGAAAAGTAACTTGTGACCTCTCTGAGAGCTGGAAAACAGCAGGGATTGAGACCTTGGCCCTTCTGCATCTTGCTTGTGCCAGACTCTGTTTCCTTGTATGTTGTAAATTAGCCACGTTTGCAATAAAAAGAACTTCTTAGTATTCAATGACTGAGATCACAGCGTCTGGCCCATCCTCCGGCTTGCCATCTTTCCCAGGGTTGGCTTAGCTTTGTTTGGTGGCTGCCTACCTCCTTCCCCCCAACACTGTGGTTCTGAAATTCGGGCATCCTGGCCCCAGGACGCCCCAGCCTGGAACAGCCCAGGCCTGTATGTGCCTGACCTCCTCTCCCCTACACAGGCACCTGGCTCCCAGAGCTGTCTGGAGCACAGGCGGAGCCCTCTCCTCTGTGCCGCACCTCCTGCGTCTCCCTGAAACGCAACAAATCTCAGAAAAGCCCACTTAAACTCTGTTATGTGTAAAATGCATGTACCCCTGTCACTGCCTTTTATTTCTCCTCCCCAGTTGGAACAAATGTTACCAGTTTTAGGGCTTTTGGAATTACTGCAGCATAATAATTCCACCAGCCCTGTGGGTTTAGAAAACAATGCTTGAGGTAAGCCGTCCCTGATCTCCTGCTAATCCAAGATAATTGCTTTCGGCTTTCATGGGGAATCTGGAATTCTCCAGGCTGGATTCACCAAATGGGTCTACTGGAAAGGGGTTTTGGGGGGACTTTTCCCATTCTGCTTTCAAGCCTGATTTAAACAGCAGTGCTATTATGACAGTGCCCTTGACTTTAGTGCCTACCGACCACCAGCTCCCTGTAAGAGTCCCTGCAGACTCTGAGATGTCCTGACTCCCTCTCATTCCCTCCTGCTTTCTCGTCTTTCCTTTCTTCCTATTTCTTTCCTTCCTTCTGTCCTGCCTTTCTTCCTCCTTGGTCTCTCCTCCATTGTTTAACAGCCTCTGGAAAACCCCAGTAAATGGCTGCCAGACAGGGCTTTCTTATTGCTCAATGGACAGCTCTGAGCTGGACTCTAGTTTCCAAATAGACTGACGTTGAATGTCCTCAAAAAGTCCATATGTTACCAGCTGGCTCCTTAGGGTGACAGTGTTGATAAGTGATAGAACTTTGGGAGGTGGCCGTGGCAGGAGGAAGTGAGGTCATTGGCAGGAGGAAGTGAGGTCATTGGCAGGAGGAAGTAAGGTCATTGTCACAGAGAAATGAGGTCATTGGGAAGAGGAAATGAGGCCATTGGCAGGGCTAAGTGAGGCCATTGGCAGGAGGAGGTGAGGTCATTGGTGATGGGCCCATGGAGGGGATGGTGGAACTCTTCTCTCTTCTCTTTACTTCTGGGATGAGGTGAGCAATTTGCTGTACCGTGAACTCAACGTGTTGCCTTGTCAAAAGGCCAGATCCAAGCCCTCCCCAGTCTTGGTATTTTATTATAGGCATGTAATGCTGATGAATTTGCTGCTGAACTTCAGGTAAAACCCACAGGTCCTCATCAATTCCATGGAGATTCTCTAACTTCTAACTTGGAACTCAGTTCTCAAAATTTTATACTAATTGTTGACCGCATGGCTTCATCCAGGAATGCCGGGCCTCACACTGCACTACCTGCTGGCCTGCACACTGCACTTTCTAGAATAACAAGGGAGGCCTTGGAATCCATACATGGCTCCTGAGGAGAACCCAGCGTCTCTTCAGACCTCGCATGCCTTGTGCCAGAGCCTAGTGTGGTGCAGATGTTTCCATACCCTACAACATGTCTGATTCTTGTCCCATATCAAAGTGCTAACTCAGGGCTTTCCTGACAGAGCCACTTTCTCTCTCTGAGGAGCAGACCCAGGGGTCCTCTTGGTGCCTGCACCATTACTCACACAGCCGCTCTTGGTTCTGCCTCATCTTTCCTACCATTGGAAGTTACCTTAACTTTCCTGACCAGTGTTAGTGACCTCAGCCTCCACCCAATGAGATGAGCCACCATGGGTAGACAGCTGTGCTGCTGGCACCTAACTTCAGAGGAATCTGCTGTCTGAGCAGGTCCAGAACAGGTCTGTATTCATCCCTCTTGTGCCCTCCGCCAGGGCTGGGACAGCCGCTGAGGCAGACGCGCCTCCATCCCGTGCTGGTGCTGTAAGGGAACTGTCCTGTGAATTGTGTAAATGTTTCAGGCCTCGATGCCTCACTTCCATACTCATTGCCTTTACTGGTCACTTTGGTCAATTGCGAGTCTACTCTGGAAACAAGATCTGAAAAGCACAATAAACACACATCCATCTGGACCTCTGGATTGCTGGGGTCCCCCACAGAGACTCTAGCTCTAATATTTTGGGAACGGCTTTTACCTTTCTTCCCTTTAGGGTAAACCAGGACCAAAATCCCACTTGCAGCTTGGCATCGGATGCTTTTCCTTCCTTTTTGAGCTTCAGTCATGCAGCCCGGCTCTATAAGCGAGCCCTGTAACCGGTTAGCTTTGTGCCAGTTTCTGGCTCTGTTTATCAGCTTAGCCCCTACCAAAACGGTGTCCCAATGAAATCTGAGAAGTGGGCATGTGTCCTTCCTACCAGTGCCTTTGTTCTGTTGCAGATCTGTGTGTGAGCTTTGTACAATTCACATGCACACACACACACACACATGCACACTTAGGTTTCTTTCTTGTGTCGTGGCCCAGTATTTTCCTTTTTCAAGGATCATGTCTGGGTCTTCACTGTGAAAATCCATTTGCTCATCATACCCTAAAGCTACACCCTCATGAAACACCTCTGCGGCCCTGCACCTATCTCTGGGGTGACCCGGTCCCTGATGAGTTGTGCGCTGTTACAGCAAAGGCAGAAACAGGACTGCAAGGCTGGGGACCCCATCCTCAGGGAGCTGCCCCAGGCTGCTCCTCCCTCCTGTCCCTTCCCTACCCCCAGGAATTTGCATCCTGGCCCCAAACAGGGCACAGAGGCGGCTAAAACGTGGGAAGTGAAGAGAACACAGAGCGATCACTAATCCTGTTGCTGGGCTCGAAGCTGGGGCGTCCTCAGTGATTCCATGGGCTCTGAGTTTGGGGAGGATCAGCACCCAGGCCAGAACACCTGTCTGCTTTCTTTCTGCTCACCCAGTGAGGGACAGGCAAGGACGCGTCTCAGGCAGGTCGGCAGAGAGGGCATGATGCACCTAGCCCTGGGACACTCCATGTCCGTGTGGCCTCACCAATGGTAGCCAAGGCAGGGCAGCAGCCTGATTCCATTGTGTATGAGTGGGCAGCTCACTGCAGCCCTTAGAGAGTGAAATACTAGTTGGCCCTGAAAAAGAAGGCAATTCTACCACTCACGATGGTGTAGATTACCTGGGAAGGCTATGTGGACAAGGGCAAGGGGCAGGCAGGTCAGAGATGAGCATTTTCTGTTGCCCAGGGCAGACAAGTTCCGGGGGTCCAGTGCCCCACATGCTGGCTCATTGATTAAACTGCGCTGCACACTGGCAGTCTCCAAGGCACGAGCTGGCGTGGCGAGTTCTGAATAACCATGCAGGGGAGGAAGCTCGGGGTGGTGGGGCCCCCACTGCGCACAGCCGAGTCAGGAGTGGAGGGAGGGTTTCGCCTTGTGTCTGAGCCAGGGCACGGTGTGCGTTCATCCTCGCGGGGCCTGGCACAGGGACCTTGGCCTCCCCCAGCCGGCCCGTCCTGCTCCCCTGCAGCGTGCTGAGCTGCTCTGCCTGCGCTCCCTGGCTCCACAGAGGACGGGCAGCAGGGATTCTGCCCCCGCATGGGCTCCCACCCTCCCCCCGCATCACCCTGTCCCACTCCCCACCTCGTTTGCTTCATCAGTGCCCACGAATGAGGGAGGACAGGCACTTCTGCCTTCCTTGCTGCATTTCACAGTGACCTCTGCTCCACTCATCTTGCTGCGAATGGCAGGACTTGTTCTTTTTACGACTGGCTAATATTCCATGTTGTGTGAAAATCACATCCTCTCAATCAAATGAATTTTTAAAACACTACTGAGGAAATATACCCGTAGGGTGACTCCAGAAAACTATGGTAGCTTAAACCGCCGAGATCACCAGTTAATCTTGTGCTCTTCACCTGCAGGAGGGTTTCTTCAGAGTGTGTGTGTGCGCTTGCGTGCAGTGCTGGCAACTTAGCCCACAGCTTCGCTCCTGCGGGGCAGGCACTCCACCTCTGAGCCACATCGCCAGCCTCTTTGACCATTTTATTTTGAGGCAGGATCCCCCTGCCTCAAAATAAAGAGGGAGACTGCCCAGGCTGTCCTCACATTGCCAAGCCCTCTGCCTCGGCCTCCCTAGTAGCTGGGATTACACTCAGGTGCCTCCACAGCCATCTTGACCTGGGGGAGTTTGAATGAACATGGCAGAGGACACTGACGTCCAGCTGCCCGTGTCGGCTGCCCTGCCTCTGCCTTCATGGCCAAGGCGCAGATCCAAAGCGGCTTCCTCCCCTCCCACTTTTACTCCACAGTAGGACTCATTGTTCCTAGCTAGTTTTTTTTTTTTTTTCCCCCCATTTTGTCTTTGGTTTCTTTCTTTCTTTTTTCTTATTTTTTTTACGGAATGAAAAGTCCTTAGGCCAAGATGGAACTGGCCACCAGGGGGCGCGCTAGGCCAGCCAGAGGCCCCCAGCCAGCCAACCCGCAGGAAGCGCAAGGCGGGGCCTCTGCCACAGGATTTGGCAGGGCTGAGCGAGCTCTTCTGGGAAACGCTGGAGGGAGATGGAGAAGGGTGAACTGCACTCGGTCTCTGCTCCCTTCAGCGCTGGCTGGGGCTGGCTCCTGTCCCCTGCTTTGCTGTTGCCCTATGAGACTGTACAGAGCAGGGCTGGGAAACCTCTGGCCCCCGGGCAGGGGACAGCACAGGGGTCCTGGTCTGCCACTGGCAAGGTGGAAGGCAGGCCCTCAGCACCTGCAGTCGGGATCCCTCCCGCGAAACAGAGCTCTTGGCCCCAGGCAAAGCAGCACCCAGCAAACAAACCACATTCCACCACAGACATGCAAGTCTGCTCTTCAGGATTTGCCCAAATGAGTCTCAAGTTAGTTCCATACACAGCTTACACACAAATGTTTAAAGCAGCCTTGTTGATAATTAGCTGCATTAGGAAGCAACCAAGATGCCCTGCACCAGTGAGCGGATACTGGGCTGTACCAGCCTCACCCAGTGGAATATCACACAGCAGCTGAAAAGAGTGACCTTCGAGCCATGAGGAGACAGGAAAACCTTACACACACACAGGAAAGCAGGAAGTAGGTCTGAAAGGGCTGCATACCTGGTTCCAGCTGTGCGACCTTCCAGAAAAGGCACAGGCGTGGAGAGAGGAGGTGGTCTGTTACTGCTCAGCTCCATGGGAAAGATCATGAATGGGACAGGGGTTTCGGGCAGGGAAGGTGCTGTGCTTGACACTCCAGTGGGGCTCTGTGTCTCCATGCCTCTGTCCCAGCCCAGCGAACAGGTAACAGGAAGAGCCACCCCTGCTGTGCCCTGGACCTTAGCCAAATGTCGGTGTTGGGCTGTGGGCTGTCACTTGGTGTGATGCTTAGGCTGGAGGAGGTGACGGGAGACTTGTGGAGATGGGGCCCATTCGGGAACACTGCTCTGACCAGTTCAGAAAACCTGGACAGCCTGGTGGCATGGCGGCCATGACCACCTTACTCAGAGATCCCTCCTGTGTCCTGGTGAGCTCTGTTGACCCTGTGCTGGGACTGACGGGGACACCCGGGCAATGGCCACTCTGAGGGCCTGCAATCTGGGCTGCGGTCTGCGGGATACGCCCTGTCTCTCCACACTACACTGCCATATAGCACGATGCCCGATGCCCGTCTCCTCCAGTGAATCCAGGCTGCACTCAAACATCATCGGAGAGAAGGAAGGAGGCTTCACACCCACTCGACCACACCTCGCTGTCTGCCACTGGTGGTCACAGCACAGCAGGTTGCTGTCACCTACCCAAGCAGCTGGTCCTCCTCTTTCCCTGGGAAACACGCATTGTAGCCCAAATGGTTTATTCCCTATGCAAACAGGTTTTTTTTTTTTGTTCCATTTTCCTTTGGACAGAAAACCCAAGATGCCTCCTTTACCCCTGAAGGGGTATGGAAACAAGAAATACTATCTTAGGAGTAAAGCAAGATGTGAGACCAGAAATTTTATGGAAAAAGGAGAAAAATCAGTCGAAGGCTTATATGGAAATTGTCTCGGTTCTAAGTTATAGCACAGCATAGGGATGCCTCCTTCTCTCCCAGAGAGCTGCAGACCGAGTGAGCAATAGCGTGGTGGCTTCAGTGAGAGTCCTTAGCTCTGGCACAGGGTCTAGGCCACAGCTGTGGGTGCTGGCCCCGAGGTTTCCTGGGGTGGAGGGCTTCCAATGACCCCTTTGTGCTCCATAGACCCCACAGAATCTCGCTGCTTGGCCTGAACCAGGGCTTGTTAGAAAAGCACAGCCCTGGCCCCGCCCTGCACATCCAGACTGCAGCTCATAGCACCTGTACACACGCATGTACACACCAGGCGGAGCTCGGCCGAGCACAGCCAGACAGAGTTCAGGCACTGTTGGAGTCAGGGGTTGTGAGGAGAACAATTAGAATCAGGACACAGAATTTATAATATTGTTTTATGATGGTCACCCAGAGTTAAACACAAGAAAGGGCAGGAAATCTGTCCATAACCAAGACCCGGAATATTCAGCCAAGGGCCTGGATCCCACAGCAATGTACTGCATGAGTCCAACTAAAGACCCAGAGCCCATGACAATGCCTCCCACAAGTCCAGCTGGAGGTCTAGAGCCCATGACAAGGACTCATGCCAGTCTGTTTTACGGATCTGCTGGGAAGGCCCAAAGGTCAGCGGTGGAAGCTAGAAAGTCTGTGCCAGCAGGGTGAGGGAGCTATGCCAGTAGGTTGAGGGTTATACACTGGAGCTGAGAGTCATGCTCAAGATAAGGACCAGGGCTCCCCTGAGAAGTACCACAGCCATCCTCAGTGACAAGGAGGTCTTGAGCTCCTCCCAGGATGAAAACCGTTGAGTACATGCCAGAAAGCCAGCATGACAAGTTTGCCCTGGAGATTACACAGCACCCATCCTCCCCTCTGGAGCAGGAAGTGATGCTCAACGTAAGGACCAGAGCTTCCCCAAAGTGAACCACAGCCATTCTCACCAACAAGGTCCCAAGCTCCTCCGATGAGAGTGGCAGAATTCGTATTGGGGAAGCTAGTCATGACGAGCTCCTCCAGGAGAACCAACGGCTCCGAATAGCAACACTTAGGAGAACCCACAATGCCTTGCTCTCCCTCACCACATCTCCTTTTATGTCGGCAACTTTCTTTAGGTAGGCCATCTACACTCAGCACCATGCTGATTTAATTCAGCCGGTGTTAAGTTTACCATCAGTTTTTAATCCCTAACAGGCACCTGAGCTGCCAGCTCCCTCTGTGGTCCCCTGAGATTCACACTGCTCTTCTAGGGCCTCCGCCGTAGGGACCCAAAGTGGAAGCAGCCACATCTAGGCCCTTTCCAAAGAGCAGTGGGTACATTTATCCTGTTATGAAATCTCATCCATGCAGTGTCCTGCTCCCGTGATTTCTCAGCCCCACTGTGCAGGCAGCTGAGGCCACTCCCCACCTACATCCACTGGTGTTCCCTCTGACCCCATCCTAGAACTCACACCAAACTGCTGAGGCCTGGGTTTCCTGAACAGGTGACATGTAGAGAGGGCTACACGAGACCACAGAGCAGTGTGTAAAATGGATCCACCATAGCGCTGAGGCAGGAGGGTGCTCTCTGGCACTCCAGCAGTGCAGTGTGGATGAAGTCCTTGCAGGGCACAAGGCCAGCCTGGCCTCCAATTCTGGCTCTGTCACTTGCCAGGTTTGGACACTAGAGCCAACACCTGTCCCTTCTGGGCCTCAGTCAGCTGCCGGTGCAGAGGGCACCAGGCTCCCAATGCCTGCCTGCCATCAGTGCTGAGAGCGCAGAGCACACAGCACCCTGGCACCCCACAGCAGGGCAGGAAGCACAGCCCAGAATCAATGCCTGCACCCAAAGGAACAGACATCCCAGGACAAAGGTGTGTCCAAAAGACAGGCATCCAACAGGGAGCCACATGCGAAGCTGCACGTGCAGGTGCACAGAAGCCAGCAGTAGCAAACCCAGGCAGCGATCTCAGCCCTACACTTCTGGAAGGGCCACGCAGCACCCATTTCAGGCTGTGGGTCATGTGGCTTCTGTCCCAACTCTGCGAAAATCAGCACTAGCCAGTCTGTCACTGAACGCATGGCTATGCTCCAATAAACACAGGCTGTGGGCAGGATCCTTTCCACTGCTGATGATGTTAAAAAATCACTTGTGAATTCCATCATCTCGAAACCATCTAAATAAAAAGGATCTCAAGAAAAGCATTAGTATCCTACAATCTAATCCAGAGCAATGTTCAGGAAGATGTTTTGTTTTATTTTGTTTTGTTTGCCGTGGAAAGCTCGTTCTGCTGTACTGACTTAGAAACAGCTCTCAGGAAAATGTATCAGGCAGGGGCACGTACCCTGTCCAAAAATGTCTCTGAGCAACAGATGCAAATGTGTTAAAATGCTGTCTTACTCAAAAGTGGTGGAAGTTTGGAAAACGGAAACTCTCGTGCCAGGAGCTGCACGGGAACAGAGAGGTGAATGTTTCAGGGAGCAGCACCAGGCCCTGTCCCTGCCCTAGCTTGGACTAGTGGCAGCTTGCCAGTGCTGAGAGGCTTCCTTGGGCCTGGAGAGGACAAGGAAACCTTCTTTCCCTCTGCAGAGAGGAAGCTGGGGCTGGGTGGCTCCGTGACTCCATGACTAGCTTATTGAGAACATACTGGGTGCATTTCACGCAGGGATCTGCTGGCAGGATTTCCATGGAGAGGCCAGAGGAGCGATGGCTGGACTTCGGAGGAGCCAGAGTCAGCAAGACAGAATGGTGGATGGGAGAACATGCCAGGAGCTCCCGCCAGAGAGGGTCAAGGACGTACTCTCTCCGTTCCATCCTCTGTTGGGGACAGAGGCAGGGACACCACACACACCTGTGTGGACATTTCCTCCTCATGAGGAGGAGCTCTCCTCCATTTGGTGTCATTCATGGCTCTACGCAGGGCCGGCCACATGGCTGGGCTATTGACAGGAAACACCGTGGGCACAGCAAGTCCAGTCCTTTCCATCTGCCACGTCCACAGCCAAGAAGTGGCTCCTGTGACAACACTAGGGCTGGAACCTGAGACTACACCCGAAGCCCAGGGGAAGAAGATGAGTGACCTGGCCGGTCCCGTGGCACTGGGCATCTTCTCCACACACAACACGCATCTGTCCATAGCTCTTGGACTCTCAGAAGGCAAACGTGTGGTGGCTGCATGGCCCATGCCTGGTCCACCCTCAAGGAGGACTAGAAAGCCTCATGTTCAAGTGGGAAAGTTATAAACTCCATGCCAAAGTCCAGGGCTTCCAAGTTGCCTTGCATTCTTTAAGAGCGTTGGTTCAGCAAACTATGCTGAACCGGAGTTAAATGTACCTCAGGTGCCAGAGTCCGGAGGGTTTTGGTCCCCAGCTGAGTGCTGGTATCTGTCACAGGCACAGAAGGGGGTGGACAGAGTGAAGCTGGTTCCCAGCTCTGGAAAACTCTGGGTCTTTTCCACGCTTCCCTATGTGTGTTCCACGCTTCCCTATGCGTGTTCTGTGAAGAGCAGACCAAAACAAGTATTCGCTATTTCCTGTTTCAACAGTACTCTCTCCTACATCACTTGCCTTCGATGTTTTCAGCTGTATATGCAAAAAACATTTTATTCTTTGTCTGTAATTAATATATGTTTCAAAAAAATTGAGGATTTAAAAAATTATGGCTGCTCCTGCTTTGTAGCTGTAGTACATGGTTTCTATATATTTTACTATGCGTCAGTTTGAAAGCAGCAATTTAAAACCCTCCTGAATGCTTAGTTTAGCCTAAACAACAACCACCGCATTAGAACAATTCTGCAATCAAATTAGCAGTCAAATAACCAACGGCAAGTGGAAAATCGGTCAATGTATCATTTCTCCTATAGCCTAATTCAGAATGAGACGTTGAAAAAATGTAAATCTCTCTTTTCAATGTTGTATAACCATCGACAAATATTTCTATGAGTAGGAAAATATGTATTGAAATAGTGGCCGCCTGCCGGGACTGATCTCATGACCTTCAACCGTCAGCTCGGAAGAGGCATCTGGAGCAGCTGCCGCCTGGGGCTCAGGGCCTGCACCCCAGCATGGCCTCCACCTGTGGAAGAGCTGTGTACCGGCCTGAAAGTACAGATCTAGAGGGTGGGGGTGAAGCAATTATTCCACAAAGATTGCATGAGTTCACAGAATGAACAATAATTTCCTTAAATGTGAAAGTTTGGTCTTGTCTTTTTTAATGAGGCAGGTCTTGTTAAGATTCTAGGTCCTCCTGTTTTTTTAATGAGAAATGGTTACAAGTTAAACTAGCTTGTCTTACCAGCTCTTCATCTTCTCTCCTTGTCCTTTCTGTTCACCTGGCCCCCAGGACCCCGCCCGCTGTATCATTTTGCTCCCCCTGTCCTGGTGATTTTGAGTCCTCCTGTGAATTAACAGCCATGCAACCCTGAGAAGTCTTGCTACGCAGAGCCGGGGAGGCACAGAAACCCCTGGGGCTGCTCCCCGCAGCTGCACTCGGCTCAAGGCCAGGAAGGAACCAGCTCACCCTGGTTCCTGGTCAGCCTGTGACCTTTCATAGCCTGCAAACCTCCCTCCCAGAGCAAGTCCCAGCCACCAGAAGAAGCACCCCAGGGTCCGCAGGGCCCCTGTCCAATTCCACATCTGTCTGCCAGAGTCTAAACCTCAAGGGGCTCCTCAGTCTCTGTGGGAGACTTTGCCATCTCTGGGTCACCTGCCACACAAAGCCTCTGATTGTCCAGCTCATCCTGCATCCGTACACTATGGGTTCCTTCAAGATGTGGTGAAGTCGGCCTTAGGAGTTACATTTCTCCTTCTCTTTCTTTCATTGCTTTGTTTGCTAGTTAAATTTGTTTGGAACTTGAGAAGATGCTTCCGTCCACAAGTTCTTCCCCTCCACAAGTTCTTCTCGCTAGAGAAGGGAAAGAAGCACTTCTCTGGGACTTTCTGTTCCTGTAGTGTCATTGCTCTCTCTAGCAGTCACACAGACCAGGACTGCATGGGTCACCTGTGTGCTTCACACACATAGACACAACTGCAAATGTCTGAAGTCACATTTCAGGCAGTCATTTCCGTAAAGACATGGAAATGCGGCTTTATTTCCAAATGGAGCTGGAGAAAGGAAGTGGGAAACAGTGACAGATGGATAAATATCAGGAAGGGCTTTTCTCAGCCTCCCTGTCCATGTCTGCTTTAAGATTTATACTTTGCCTCGTGCTGGTGGAGTAGTAGATGAGCTAATGCAGTGCAATGCATATAAAATTTAAAACGTCCCTTACAGAAATTCCTCACATCTTGGAGTGATCCCAGAGCTGAGGTCCTGGGGAACTGTCCTTCCTCTGTGGTTTTTGGTGGCTGTGGGACCACAGCAAAACATTTGCAAAATTTTCAGATTACATTCACAGGCTTTGAAATTGGTTTCCTGATCCCTGGCAGAAACAGCGCTGGGAGTAGGTGAAACAGTGACTGTGATCTCCCTGTGATGATTTTAAGGAGGTTCAGAGAGAAGAGTAGGTGGCCTCAGGGCACGGATTTGGTGACAGTGGATCAAGATGCAAATGCAGTTAGTCTTCTCATCAGACACTCTCCTCTCATCTTCCCTCCATCTTTGCAGGGTGTTTGGTGACTTCCCATTAGCATTTTGAAGTGTGACCTGGAGTTCTTAAGATGTCTCAGTTAAGACCTCCCACTGGTCTCCTCACTGAAGGTGAAAGCAGAGGGGAGACTTGGCAAGGTCTTACTGTGTTCCCCAGGCTGGCCTTGAACCTATGATCCTGCCTCTTCAGCCTCTAGCATAGCTGTGATACCAGGCGTGCCCCTCTGAACCCAGCTTGGGGGAATTGTTCGTCACTGCTGTTTATCCTTGGACCTCCCCACTCCACTGACCCTAGGATACCAAGGTGAGTGTGGGTAGTTTCTGTTGTTCTAATTTCTGTTTGCACTGCTGGGAGTTGAACACAGGGCCTCTCACTTGCTAAGCGCATGCTCCACCACTGAGCTGCATGCCAGCTGCCTGTAAGCGTGTTTCATCGCTACCCTGGGGGCTGTGTGAACACGGAGGTGCCACATCTGGAGGGTGCTGCAGACCTGGTTATTGGCTTTGAGAAGGCCCCAGCCAGACACCTACTCTCCAGGTCAGAAGGCCTTTTCTCCTCAGGTGACGCTCGTATCAGGGTTTATCTGACTTCGTGTGCGGGTGAGTCCCTGCAGGTATTGCTAATGGAAGCAATGACTCAGTAGGTCTGAGATGGAACCTGAAATTCTGCATTTCTATCCAATTCCAGGTGACCACAGACTATGAAGAAAAGTCCCAGGGCTGTGCTCCAGAGCAGGTGTGTCATTGGGTGGACGTCATAAACAGTGTTTCTGTGATGTAATACGTGGGTTTGCTGAGCTTCTTCTAGCATTGCTTGACGGGGGCGCAAGTGTCTTGGAGGGGAGTTCTCTTCTCAGCAGACCACAGACCTTGGGTCCCAGAGCGTGTTGTGCTCCATCGCATGCCTTAGGGTTCCAGCAGTGCAGTGGGTGTGTGGAGAAGGCAGCTCCTTTGTGATTTCCCGTTATTATCATCCATCATCAAAAAGTGACAGCAGCTTCTGTTTGGAAACTTGCCCATTGCCAGGCATACTTCACCCAAGAGCAGAGACATGTTTAGAAAGGCTTCACAACATGCCATGTGTCATAAGTAGTAATATGTGTGTTGGTTTCTGCCCCAGTTCCTGGTCAGAACTCTTAAACCCTTATGATTTCCTCAGTGACAGGAGTACAAGGAACAAACCTTTTTCTTATGGTTGCCCAGTGCTTGACCCAGAATCCCTAAGCCTGTTGACCTTTCCTGGGTGACAGAAACTTTTGTGAACAAAGTCCCCCTCTTGGTGAGCTCCCATATGGCACTGGTCACCAGGAAGACCTAGTCATGAGGAGGATCCAGGAACTTCTGGCTCCATCCACCATTCTTCTTGGGAGGGGAGAAGAGCTGGAGTGTGAGTTAATAATCATCATACTTCGGTGAGGAAGTTAATAATCAATCATACCTCTGTGAGGGAACTGCCATAAAAACCCCTAAAAGACTGGGCCCACCGGGTGGCACACCCGGCTCCAGGGTGCAGAGGTATCTGCACTTGGGATTCTTCTAGACCTCGCCTTGCAAACCTTTTTATCTGCATCTTTTATTTTATTATGCAGTAAATCTGGAAGCCTAAGTGCAACCTTGAGTTCTATGAGCCTTTCTAGCCAATGATTGAACGTAAGTGGGGGCAGGAAAACCTCTGACATGTAGCTAAGTCAGACAGAATTGGGGGCACCCTGAGACCTCCCCACTTACACTGACATCTGAAGGGAGGAACAACCTTTGAGGACTGAGCTCTTCACCTGAGGGTCAGTGCTGGCTCCAGGTAGCTGTGTCAGCACTGAGTGGAATTCCCCAAGGCTCCAGTTTGTGTCCTGAGGGAATTGGAGAATTCTTTGGTGTGGGGAAAAAAATGCACATGTCTGAAAGTGTTGAGTGTGAGTACAGGGAAAGATAGTTGGCTTTTCCCACAGAAGTCATTTTCCTGCAATATCTACTCACCCTCTATCCTCCCCTTTGTAGTAGACCCCTGTGTGGGAGCTATGAACACATGGCCACCTGTCTCCTGAGGAGCCAGACTGTCATAGTCATGTACCTCTTTCCTGGCCAGTGGAATGAGAATGCGAGCAGCCATGCCATGCTGAGGTGGTAACTGTAAGGGGAGATGACCACTGTCTGTCCTTTTCCTTGCCAGGGGCTGGATGTGCTTGGAGCATCATGGCATAGTATGGCTCCCAAGCAGATGTGCTGGTCACATCTGATCCACAGTTAATGATATTAAATGTCTGGAAGCATAAAATTTCTATAGCTTTTTGTTAGGCTTCACTGTGACTATGGAGTTCAGTAAGATAGGTTCCAGTTTTAGTGATAGAGAAGATGAGATTTAAAGAGCTGGAATGATGAAGCTAAGAAGATTCTGGGCTTGAACTTTAGTGCTGTGATTTAAATCCTGTGTTCTGATTTAAATCCTGGTTTTGTTTTTTACTTCCTCATATTAACTCATGTGTACAAGGGCTTAGAAAGCACCCTATGAGAGACAGGTCAGACTAGGTTTGAAAGCAAGCCAGAGTTTCAAGGGCAATAATGTTAAAATACCAGCAGAAGGAAGCCTGACCTTTGGGTGCAGGTTTAGACAAGACAAATGCAAGGCTTTACTGGACCATGGGTATTTTATGTCTCAGTAAGGCTGCTGACAAAATAGTATGAATCCAAAATTGTAAGGACAGTGATCTACTGACTCATCTGCTCAACAATTCCATGTAGGATGAATTCAAAGGGCCCTACATTGAGACACAGGTCAACAAAACTATTAAGAGTCAAAGACAAAGGAGGCTCTAGAACACAGCAGGAGAAAAGCAACTCTTCATATACAAGGGACCCTCAAGAAGGTATCAGTGAATTTCTCAGCAGAAACCAAGCAGGGAAGGTGGTGAGGTGATATATTTACAGTACTGAAAGAAAAAGGAGTCAGTCATGACTTCTGTAGCTGCATAACTGTCCTTTTAAATTAAGGTGAAACTAAGTCATTCCCAGATGAACAAAAATCACCAGAATTTATTACCTGCTCTACAGAGGATGTTAATGAATCCTTTAAATTGAAATGAAAGGAGATTAGACATTTCAAAACCATATAAAATATAAAGATTTCCAGTAAAGTTAATATAGGGACCAATATAAAAACCAATATCACTGTTCCTCTAGTTTGTATTTCTATTTTTATTTTTATAATATTTAAAAAGTAAATCCACAAAAGGATAACTATAGATCCATGTTAATGTGTACATGGCATATAAAGATATGATTTGTGACATCAGTGACATAAAAGATGGAAAGGAGTATAATTTTTTTTATTTTAAAAGGGGTAAAATTTATTACAACAAAACAGAACAAAATGGGACATAAGAAACCATAAATCTCAAAGCTAGACAACAAGAGATCTTCACTATCTATCATATTGTCTCTTGTTTTCTTCCAAATGGTTGTTCATATCTTTGTATACAGAGAGTTCATACAAAACAACATAGCCATCTTTGGGACCAGGAAGCTCCTGGACCCGCAGAGTCCCTGGGCTGTTTGGATTGGAAACTTTGCTGAGACCGGCATCTTGGCCTGACTGTTTGGGACTGGTAGGCCCGCCCTTCATCCGCAGGGAACTTCCCGGAGACCGGCATCTTGGCCAGTTCTGTTTGGGCATGTAGCCCCGCACTTCACCTGCGGGAAATCTCCCAGAGACCAGCATGGCAGCCTGACTCTTTGGGACTGGGAACCTCCCGGACCCGCAGAGTGGCCTGGGCTGTTTGGATTGGGAACTTTGCGGAGACTGGCATCTCGGCCAGGTCTGCTTGGGACCAGGAACTTTGCAGAAACCAGCATTTTGGCCTGACTCTTTGGGACTTGTAGGCCCACCCTTCACCCACAGGGAACCTCCTGGAGACCTGCCTGGGACAAAGTACGGTGGCCTGGCCTGCCTGAGATTCCACAGGCTCTGGGCTGACCACGCCCAGCATCTGCCTTAAAACTTAGGGAGCCAGGAGCCCACAGAGAGGAGTTAGGACCCTGTGAGGAAGCCAAGAGCCTGTGGGGGAGCCACTGCCCCCCCAGGAACAGAGGGTGCAAGAGGTAATTCACCACACATGCAGAGAAGCACTGGAACACTGCTCAAAGCAAGGAAATATAGAAATATAGAAAAATGACAAAAGGAAAGACCAAAAGGCAGGCTCAAAGCCCTAGCCCTCCCCAAGAAAGCTTAGAAGCCGTGTACATAGAAGAAAAAAGAAGCCATACACCTGAAATGTCTGAAATGATATCAAATGAAATAAATATGCAACTAGGGAAAGCTATGGAGAAATTCAAATCAGAAATACTTGCCCAGGTAAAAGAAGAATTGAT